>JAABKJ010001736.1:0-29879 GCA_011634705.1 Andricus grossulariae
CTATCCCTCAGGGATTTTAGGCTTTGGCCGCCGCGGGCGCTGCCTGTCATATCCGGTAAATATCAAGGTCATGGCCGCACTCAATAACTTCAAACGTGTGAGAGATGTAACATTTTCTTTTAATTTCCTTTTAACTAAGGTTACTTTAAATTATATTCTATTATTGTCTAAAGTGCACAGGAAAAATGTTATTTGACAGAAACTAAAGCTAAACTATCTTTTGACTAATTTTTCAGAAAATGTTAACTTCCGAAGGCTGTATCTCTTGAATTATATGATATGAAAAAAATGGTTTAGTTTTACGGGTAATTTCATGCACTTTAATTTCTGTTCAGACCAATTTAAAATGGCATGCGCTGAAGGAAATAAATATTTAAAATACTGAGAAAAACTGCAATTTTTCACACTTAAAAGAAAATTTTATATAATTTTTAAGTGCTTCATTAAAGGTTAATTAAATTAATTGAGTTGATAGAGTTAATTAAATCTTTTAAATACTTGGAAAAATACGTTCACGATACTTGTATAAACCTTACTTAATCATTTAAAGTAATTTAAGATCATTATTCACAGTCTTTTTCCTATTCCCCTTTTTTCCCATTTTTTAAATAGAACTCTTCTAGTTTTCCCTGTTTGTAAGAAACTTACCCTTTTTCCTCTTTTTCTCGTTTTTCCACTTCAATTCGAACTAAAAAGAAAAATCTCAAATTTTTAGAAAAATGGGGGGGGGGTGAACTACCCCTAATTTTTTTTTGATGACACAAAAAATTGTCAAACAGGAGAAAATTCAGGTATAAAAATAGGGAAAAATATATGTTGCCGACGATAACTAAATCAAGTTTACGCGTTTTTGTATTTTCACAAAAAATTATTTTCAACCCTGAATTACATTTTATTATGTTTTTCTAAAATAATAATTCAATTTCTAATTATAATCTCTAAGATAATAATTGCGAAAAAATTTTAGGGGAGTGAACTACCCCAAAATAATTTTTGATTACACAAAAAATTGCAAAACAATAGAAACATTCAAGCCAAAAATTTGAAGAAAAAAAAATATATATATATACATATATATGTTGCTCACGAAAATTGAATGAAGTTTACGTTTTTTGCATATTCAATGAAAATTATTTTTCAGGGGGTAACCACCCTGAATTATACTTTATTATGTTTCTCATAAATAAAGTAGCTCTTCCAAACAAAATAAATTAGAAAAATTTACTCACAATAAGAGATGAAAAATTTGATTTTCTCAAATTTTCGCTGAAAATTTTAAGGGGGTGAACTACCCCAATATTATTTTTTATCACATTAAAAATGGCTAAGTAAAAGTACATTCAGGCCAGAAAACACAAAAAATATATATATATTGCTGGCGATAAATAAATAAAGTTTATGTTCTTTTGCATTTTCAAAAAAAAAAAAAAAACATTTTCTAGGGGCTAACCACCCTGAATTACATTTCATTATGTTTTTCCAGAATAAAGTAGCTTTTAGCAATAAAGCCAAATAGAAACATTTCCTCACAATGTGAGATCAAGAATATGATTTTCTCAAAATTGTCCACAAGTTTTTAGGGGGTTGAACTAACACAACATTATTTTTGATCACACAAAAAATTTCCAAAGAGCAGTAAATCCAGGTAAAAAAATTTAGAAGAAATATACGTTGCTTGCGATGGTAAAATAAATTTTACATGTTTTTGAATTTTTACGGAAAATTATTTTGTGGAGATGTAAACACCCACAAGTGAAATTTATTGTGGCTATGTTTCCGTTCGATAAATAAACTTTTTTTTAAGTTTAGGGGCTAAAAACAACTGAGTTTCCCGGCAACTATGGAAATGTGACTTTTTTAAAAATATTTACCATTAAAATCCACATTAATCATGTCTTAGATTTCAGGTAAGAAACTTGGAACGGATTTTAGATTTTTTATCGATTTTTGAGGTTTAGGGGTTGAAAATGGCTACGTTCCCCTTTAGTTAGGGCGGTGAAGCTTTTTTTTCAATTATTTGTCATCCAAATCTACAATATCCATATCTCAGATTTTAAGTAAGGACATTTGAATGTTTTTATTTTTTATTTTTCGTTTCACATAAACGTTGGAAACTTCAGTTTCATCTTACTTTGGGAATCATTTATTAAAAATGTACAATAATTTAAGTGTCTATAGACATTGGGCTGACAGAGCGTGGACGCACTTTTTTTGAAGATGCCTAAGCTGCATAAAGGTATCATAAAATTAGAATTTGCTGCGGAGTGTTTTTGTCCTCCCACGCATCTTTATCCATAGCTAAATATACGCGCTTGTATACATACTTGTTTGAAGAATGACTTCTATTTTTAAGAAGAAGGCTGACTGATTGTGAATAATAATCATTCAGTGTTGCTTTAAACGTGGTTGAGTTTTAACGTTTAAATTAATCACTTTCATATTTTCTATAGTGAAACATAATAACTTATCTAATTTTAAACATGGCTTTAAATCCGTTAAATGTAATACAACTTCTATTACTTGTGTTCTATGCCACGAACATTCTGAATAGTGACGTAATGACGTAAAGCAGCAACTGGGAGATAATTTCGAAAAAATATGAATGCACGTTCTGAATGATTTCAACGGCGTGGAGATTTAAGAAGAACATACATACTTTAGAGTTTAGACCTTCAATAAAGACACGCAAGAAGAATGGTCTCCTAAACCAAGTTCTACAGCAGATAAACTTTACTTGTACGAGAGATGATGAATATATTGGCTTCGATTATAAGCAAAGAGCAGTAGAATTTTGTACAAGTGGCAAAACAAAAATTAATCTACACAATTAATATCACCCAGAAAAGTCAATAAATTCATCAACAGAAAAAAATGAGAAGATAAGGAAACTTTGAAAGTAAACGCGGAGAATTTTGCAAATGAAGTGAAGCCGCTCATCACTCAAATATGGGAGCAGGCGCGAATCCAGAGAAGAGTTCTGGGGGGGGGGTCAGAAAATTGCATACACGTGCTGTATATATTGTACACATTTAATATTATTTTATATATTTTGCAATCTTTCAAAAATAATTAACAATTTTTGATTATTTTTGATATTATGATATTGCATACTTTTTACAGATTTTCTTCATTTATCAGTGAAAAAGAAAAAAGTGAAGGTGAGTCAGAAAATCCTGGGGGGGGGGGGCGATCGACGGTTTCGCCACCATTGTAGATCCGCGCATGTATGGGAGAGAATGTTTATAACTCGGATCAAAGTGGATTCCAGTTAGTGATGCATTCAGGTCGAACATGAACAGTTGAAGATACACGATAATTAGAATGTGTAATCCAATTAGGCTGTAATTTGGAATATATGATTGCTCGATGGTGAAAAAAATCCCACCAAAATATTTTCCGAAAATTTTAATGACGTATCTTTGGTTCTAATTGACTGATTTAATTTTTCCACGTCTGAATTCACTTATTTAAAATACATTTCACAATAAAAATGAAAAACTCGTTTCCTAAAAAGTGCTACTTTTCTATTTTTTTTCAGAGGAAGATATAAATGTGGTCTGCAAGCCCTGAAATTATTAGAGTGAGTTTGCCACTGGTTAGCCAGAAAAAATTCAAAACTCAGGTCTTCTGTATGGCGCATACCTCGTTTATATTCGATTTTTCGAATAAGGTCTTAATACTTTTTCATTTCGTAAACAAAATGATAACAACCAAACTTTTTGACTTTTGAAGAATACCGTTTGTTATAAAATATTCAGATTCATTAAAAATGATCTAGAATCAATGACACAACTATGTACAAATTTTTTTCAGTAGAACTGTCGAAGACAAAGAGTTGGTTTTATTTGTTATAAACAAATCAGTAAATGAAAGTGACTTCGTTGGGATTAGCAATGATTGGTCACCTAATTTCATGCAAATTTTTACGATATATAGACAAAGGGGGTTTGTGAGTTAGATTAATGGAAATTAAACAATAATTTGTTATGTAGTAAGCAAATTATTATCTGTTATTATTAGAGAAACTCGTGAAACACGCAAGATTCATCGTATCAATTGATTATTTGCCTTGATTTGATTATTATTTAGCTGCACACGTTACTTGCTTGGCCATGAGATGGCAATGAGTCATTGTCAGTTGATTCCGAAATGAAAATGGTTTGTTAGTTGAAAAGCTAAGACAATACGACGGGAAAACTTTATTTATGAAATTGTTGATAACTATAATAATTGTTTGGCCTTGCCCAAAAGTTCCAACAACAGTTGAAATTTAGTTATTTGCAGTGAATTATATTGAAAAAATTAACTCTATATCCGGAAACGTAGCCAAAAAGCTCATTTGTTAAATAAGTTCGTTTCAACAATTCGTAAACTATAATTACAGGGTGATTTATGGTCGTCTGTATAGAAAAATGGTATTTATTCTCTCACAAATAGCTGAAACGGACAATTGTTTATAAAATTTGTTTTCATGGTAGGAAAACAAAATGGAGGAAATGTCAGCCAAAATGTACGTTTACATGCGCTTGGTTGCGCCCACTCGAAAAGAGAGATCACGCCCATTCCACCAATAGCAGAACACGCTTCACATTTTTCGCATCTCTATAAAAAAAACGTACAGTGCATGCAATATACTATCCACTTATTTATTTATAAAAAAGTAAATGTTTAGGCTTCTACAGTTCTACTGGAAAATATTTCCTAATAGTTGTGTCATTGATTCTATATTTTTTGGAATTTTGAACATTTTATATTAACAGATAACATAAAACATTAAACATTTTGTGACACACCAACAGTAAACTGCACTTATGGTGATTTTGTGTGATAAAAAATAATGTTGGGGTAGTTTTCTCACCTGAATATTTTTCGACCAATTTGAGAAAATCACATTTTTGAACTCTTATTGTGAGGAAGTTTTTCTAATTAATTTTTTTCGCAAAAACTACTTCATTTTAAAGAAAAAAAATGATAAAATGTAATTAAGAGTAGTTACACCCTAGAAATAAATTCACTCTTGTTTGGCAATTTTTAGTGCAATGAAAAATAATTTTGGGGTAGCTCACCCCCTAAAATATATTTTTTCTAAATTTTTCGTTTTGTTGAAATATTAGTTTTTTGGTTGACAGTTCATCATCTCAGTTAAGAATTAATCTCTTCAATTGAAATTTTAATTTAACTGAAAATTCATGAATTTTATTTAAATTCGTATTTTTGAATAATAAATTATTCTTCTTGAATTTAAATTCATCTTTTAGGTTAAATATTTGATTATTTGTTCAAATTTGTTCTTTTTGTTGACAATGCAATATTTTTACTTTTAATGGTAGTAATTTGAAGCGTTTCAAATTGAAGTTAATATAGTACCCACAATAATTGTATTCAGAAGAATTTATTCCCGTATTTTCGTGAAGAATATGCTTATTTTATATGTTGTTAGAGCATTTTGTCTGTCATGATTGCTATCGATACAATTCAAACAAGGTTTTTTGGCCCGAAATTTGAATAATTTTATACCCTGCCACAAAAAAAAACAGTTTTTACGATCTTGAGTTGAAGTGAGACTATTACAATGTATTTTAGTATTTCAGTCAATGAAATTGAAAAAACAACTGATGTATCAGTTGAAATCCTTAGTTCTGATTTGATTAGTTGAATTATTACTAAATCAGATTAAGAAGTGCAGATATAGAAATATAGTGCCTGTAGACAAATCAATTTTTATCCCAAAATTTTGATCCGAATTGTTCGATTCGAGACAGAAATACGTTAAAAATGACTTCTAGCATAATTAGTTTTAAAATATATTTTTTAAGTTGTTATAAACAAAATTTATTAGTTTATAGTTCCATAGGCATACGCCCGTGTAATATTAGAGAATAAAATATCCAAAGATAAATTCAGCTTTTTTCTGCAGAATTAACTGCTCATACGTTTCCCATATCTCTCGTTGTGAGCTTTTGCAATTGCATAGAAATTGATTATGGTTTGAACAAATTTAATATATAATTGCATAATTTGGCCGTTCGTCTATATTCAATCTTTGATGACATAGAAACATCAGCATAACATAGCAAATTTTGTTTTAATGCACATCTGCATGCCAAAACCTTTAATTTAACCCATCTTTGAAGAAAATCAGATAATTCTCAAGGGATGATAAACCCTGTACAAAAAAGAACGCTCTTTAACCATATGATACCTCATTGCTGAGAAAAATTTTTTTTTAAAAGGTATGGAAAACTTTTTTTTCAACAACTTTGGCACATTGCCACATCACACTTTCGATTTCGCCGCCACTCAGCAATGCCTCACTTTCCCGAAAAAAATGGGAAAAGTATACTTTTTAAACATTAACAAAAATTTTAACTCATTTCAAAACACTTTCCGTAAGTAATGATATTCAGTTTTCAATGATATTTAAATTTCACAAAGAAAAGAAATATTTGAAAAATGCAACTGGCAATTTTTACTTTCCTAAAAATAAAAAGATAAATCGAGTAAGTACAGCGCTTACGGTAGTTGTCTTATTAAAAAAAAACTTATCTCTGAAAAAAATAGTTTCTCTATAATGTTAAGAATCAAAATAGTACTAATAATGATGTCATTTCAAAGGGAAAATAAACATCATTTCGAATGAAAATTTTTCAAAACTTACAAAAAGATTTAGATTAACAATTTGTTATTCAATTTAATTTTTTCTTACTATCGCTCCTTACCAATTCTTCAAGAATGCTTGAATTATAATAAATGATTTTTTTTGTGTGACAAATATTTTCTACAACTCTGCTGTCTATAATTTTAAAAGTACATTTTTTTATGGAATAAATTACTAAAACAATTTTCTTTTCAAACAAAACATTTTTTCAACAGTTAAATATATTTTAAGATTATTGAGCTATTTTCAAAACTGAAAACAGTTTTTTTTATTTTATATGACTGATAATATAATTCACAAAATTTGTATAAATCTTACTTTATCATTTAAAGTAAATTATAATCATTATTTCCGACATAAAAAAGTGTGTAGCAGAAAATCAACCTCATTTTTTATACAAATATTCCAGTTTTCTAATTTCAATGCTAATTTGAATTATTATTCTTTATTCTAGAAAAATATAAATTCCTATTTATATATCACAGGCTTCACAGTATTTCCCCTCTTCCCTTCTTTCCCCATTTTTTATAGAATTCTTATCGTTTTCCCTGTTTTCAAGGAAATTACCCTTTTTCATCTCTTTCTCGTTTTTCCACTCAAATGCGAACTGAATTAATAGAACTCAATAAGAAAATCCAACTATTTTTATTTAAAGGTTAATTTGTTTTGCTTGAAAAGTTTCACTCTTTGGCTGAAAACTCGTTTTTTGGCTTGAAAATTCATCTCTTTTTTTAGAAATATCATCTTTTTTGGTTAAAACTGCAACTGTTTGGTTAAAAATTATTCTATTTCGATTGTGGGTTCAACTGTTTTGTTAAAAATGTGTCTTTTTTGGTTGAATTCAACTGCTTTTTAAATAAAAATCAACATAGTTTTCAGTTGAAACATTAGCTATTACATTCTTTGTTCAAAATCCATCATTTTGACTTCAAAATTTAACTATTTCGTGAAAAATGAACTTTTTTGTTGTGAATTCATATTTTTTGGTTGAAAAGTAAATTTTTTTTGTAGAAAATTCGTCTTTTTGGCTTGAAACTTTATCAATTTGGTTGCATTTTTTTCTTTCTGGACGGAAAAATCTTTCTTGGCTAAACATTACTCTGTTTTGAAATTGTTGAGAAATCAACCATTTCTAAAAAAATTCGTCTTTTTTCGATGAATTCATTTTTTTATTTGAAATTCAAATATTTTTTGGTTGAAATATCAACTATTACATTTTTTGCTGAGAATTTATCTGTTTTACTTGAAATCTCAAGTCCCAGGGTCAAACTTAAACAAGTCTGTTGAAAAAATTACTTTTTGGTGAATTTGGTAAATTTTGAAATGATTTGTGAAAATCTTCTGAGATAAAAGTATTAGGAAATTCAAAATTTGGAAGATGTTTACATTTTCATCGATAATAATAAGGTACATTGTTTTTACGTTCGCTCAGCTTGAAATTGTTATGTTTCCGTTTGTTGAATGCTTTTTGTTTTACTGTTTGTTTGTTATTGTTTGATGATCTCTGTGGTTAAGAAAGGTTACTTTTAACACTGCAGTTTTGTCCGTTCTATCACAATAATAATTCAACCCACTGGATTTATTGAATTGATTTATATTTCATATTTCTAGAATCGTAGAACAATCAGATTCAGGATTTGGGGGTAAAATTGAGAGTTCTTCCTGTCATGCATAAAAACTTGTGAATATTCCAATTTGGATTTTAAAGCAACCCTAGGTGCAATTTCCATTTTCATACAACGGAAATTAAAAGTTTTCTAGAATATTTTTTTGTCAAGTCTATCATTTTGGAAACCTTTCATCTATCAACAAAGTGACAAGTCTAAAGAAAATCTAAAGAAACCGCTTACAAACAAAAAAATAATTGAGAAAAAAGCTCCACAGATTTCGATGCCACCCTCGGTTTGATTCTCATTTCAATGCAGCGTAATATTTTTCTTGATTCCCCTCCCCCGGAATCGTTACGTAATTTTTTAACAGCTTCTAAACATGTTAAAATTTGAAAAAGAGGAACCAAAATTTACCTTATTCACACTAAAAACAAATGAGTATGTAAGCATTCGAGCCAGCAACTTTAGTTAGAAAAATTGTTCTGCAAATGTTTATAAGTTAATGTGACTATTTTATTAATGGATGTAACAATTCACGTTGTTAAAAAAAAAACAATTTTCAACTCACATTAATTTAGAGTTTATATTTTTCTTGAAAAAAAGCAGGTGTCGGATTTACGAGAAAAACGAATCTAAAAAACACTTTGAATCGGTATCTAGATATCTCGACACATTGGTCAATTTCCAAAATACTAATTGTTTTTAAATTAATAATTTTTTAGTTTCCTGGTGCGACCGTAATGTGGCTATTGGTCCCACTAATTATAGGAATTATGTACTATTGCTCTCAACAAAATAAGGCGAAATTGGTAACAACTTGTTAAACATTGATCAAGATTATAAAATGTTTTATTTATTATTACTCACTCATGATATCAAACTGCGGCAACCACTTCTTGAGCATCACATTTTTCAGCTTCCTTGGCATTTCCTCAGATTCCCACTTTAAAATTACTTTTCGTGGCATTTCACCAAACACATTTAACAAAGCATCCAGTTTCTCTTGCGACAGTGTTGATGTTTTAATCATAGAACCCCAACTAAATAAAAGAACACCTTCCGGAGAATCATCGAGGAACTCTTTTATATCATCTGGTAATGGTTTTGGTTTACCAATATGCATACCGCCAACCTCAATTACATTTGGAACATAAGGCCTCGATCCATGAATAGAATAATGTGTATTCACGAAAAGCGCAGATGTCTTCTTTGCAATTTCACTAAGAGGAGGAACCCCAGGTCCGAAAGCACCTTCAACAAGTTTCTGATGAGCCCATTGAAATCCTATTTCGTAAACAAATTTTGCCCACCACAAACTCAATGTGTTCTTGACTCTTTGCATAAAGGTCATTTTACCTGAATATAACTTGTGGAATTCCGGAATGTAACTCGGATTATCAGGGTTTCCCAGCCGATCGTTGATCCACGGCATTATTTCATGAGAAGATAATGCAATAACTGGTGCCTGGAATTTATGCACAAAACCTAAGGCACAATCACTACAGAAAGTTTCCATGAAAATCAGATCAAACTTCTGATCCGATTTAATTAACTGACGAACCTCAGTGTTATCAAAAGTTATCTCACAATATTTTTGTCCAACTTCTCGCAGTCTAAACAACTTTACCAAATGGAACAAATAAGAATTAGCCCATATTTGTTCAAGATTCATTACATTTTTTGCAACCATTTTCGGATCAGTCAGGCACACGTCTTTATAATTTGGTAGCACATTCGTATCAATGTTTTTATTTTCACGAGGATTATAAGACAACACTGTGAGATTGTGACCTCTTTGAGCAAGTTCTTCCAAGAGCGGTTTAAAAAATATGAAATGGCTCCCAGCTGAAGTAAACAAAGCAGCTAAGATGTTTAATTTTTTATTTTCCGATGCACTAAAAGTTGGAGATCCGTAATGAACTGGTGCAGATTTACTTGATGATTTTAAGACCAGTGACGATAACACCATCCATGTGGAGATAATAAAAAAGCATAGTAAACGCATTCTGAATGCGATCTTTCATTTATAGTTTATTTACTGAAATACTGATATATTTTTAAATAAAATGAAACTTTTGCTGTATAGCACGAGAATTTACAAGAAGGAAACTTATTATTACCAGGCGAACGATGAACAACATTGGCTCGAGACGAGGTCGAGTGTACTGTTTACAACGGCAAAATTGTAACTGATTTTGGAAGTACATGAACAGAAGAAGAACTCTAACCAGGAGCGGCTAAGTACGGTGGGATTTGGAGGAAAATCCCAATGGGCCGTTACTATTTTAAACAATTTGGGCCGATTTTCTATTCAATGGTTCGGTACAAATATAAGGCATTAGAGTTTTGTAAATGAATGGACTTTGAGCTTTAAAATTGCACTTTTACTAATGTCCATTAACAATTTCAGAGAACTCAAAGAAATGAAAAATATATTTTTTTTTAACAATAGTCATGTGACTATGAAACAAACTAAATTTATAAAATAAGAAATGGTTACGATGTAAGACGTGTAATTGCTAAATTCTATTCTGATCAAATTTGGTAAATTTTGAAAATACAAGATCAAAGTTTTATTAGGAAATTCAAAGTTTTGGAGATGCTTACATTCTCATATATAATAATAAAGTATATACTTTCTGAATGTTGTTTTTACGTTCGTTCAGCTTGGATTTGTTACATTTCTACTATTTTCCAATGCTTTTATTTCACTTTTCTATATTATTGTGTGACGACCTTTGTGGTTGAGAAAGGTTACTCTTCACACTGAAGCTTTGCCAGTATAATTAACCTAATTCTTTCCATTGGATTGATTGTGAAACATTGGATTATATATTGAAAAGATTTGAATTTAATATTTCTGGAAAGTACTGACTACTTAGTATCAGGAAAGTTTCTATAGTGAATGAAACTGGTTTTGCTAAATACTTATGTCACTTTTTTGTAGATAATCAAGACATTTAAAAATCGAAACACGTTTAAGAATAATAAGACAGCCATACACAAAAAAAATCTTTTTTCGGGTTTGGAGGTCAGACCATCTTGACTATATGTTTTTCGGGTCGCTGAATCCGAATCCAAGGTCCAAAAAACTCCAGCACGTCAGGGTTCTGACATAACCTTATAAAACCTCATAAAATTAGTTTCTTCAAGTTCGGGGGTCAGACCACGTTTATTATATGTTTTTGTGGTCGCTTAATCTGAATCCAAGGTCCGAAAACCCCCAGCGCGTCAGGGTTTTAAAGCAATCTCAAAAAACCTCATACAAATTTTTTTCGAGTCCGGGGGTCAGACCATGTTTACTACATGTTTTTGGTGTCACTGAATCCGAATCCGTTGTCTAAAAAACTCCAGCACGTCCGGTTTTGATTTTCAAAGTAACTCGTGAAATTCATACATCCGACTTACGTGTATCTGCCACTCAGAGAAATGTCCTCTTGTAACAAAAGCATGTTTCTTGACGTAAATGAAATTTCCTTTTACATTCGGATTCAGCGACCCCAAAAACATATAATAAACATTGTCTGAGCCGCGGACTCAAAAACAAATTTATATGAGGTTTTTTGAGGTTATGTCAAACCCCTGACGTGCTGGGGTTTTTTGGACCTCGGATTTGTATTCAGCGACCCAAAAAACCTATATTTAACATGGTCTGACCTCCAGACATGAAAAAAAACTTTTTTTGTGTGGCTGTGTAATAATACATAATAATATAATAATATAATAGTAATAATGATATAATAATAATATGACATTATTTATTTTAGTGTTTGTGAATGTTCCAATTTTTAATTATAAGCCACCCTAGGTCGAATTCCCATTTTCGCTCAATGGCAATTCAAAATTTTCTAGCATATTCCCTGTTGAGCCTACATGATGTTGGAAACCAGCCATCTGCTAACAAAGTGACCTTATTGAATCTAAAATAACCGTTTACAAACAAAAAATAATTATAGAAAAAGCTCTATTGATTTATAAACCACGCTCGAAAAAATTCACATTTTTCAAAATTTTTCAAAATATTTTCTGTTGATCTTAGAAATTTGGAAATCTTATATTTGTCGACAAAGTGACTGTGAAATCAAGAAACCCTCTATATGAACAAACAAATAATTTGAGAAAAAGCAAACCTTCCAGCTAATCATTACTAATATTATTTGAATTTGACATTATCATACATGACAATTTTCTTCTGTGACGTTACTTAAGTTTTGTGAATTAACAACTTAACGTTGAATCAATTAATTTTTTTTTTAATTTTCATAGTGGCCGACCGTTATGAAAAAAATCTATTGACTATAAATGAATAAATACGCGTTTCTTGAGTAAGCACAGTCACAGAAAGTTGAATAAGAACCACGAGCAGGTATGCATTAACTTTTCTAAAAACATTATTATTCTATTTCAAGGCTTATCATAGGTATAATGGTGGTTTTCAAATTTTTTAAGCAGACGATATATTTTTTCGAAATTCTATTTCTTTCAGAAGAAAATGTGTAAAATAGTTTAGGTTGGTTCCTTCCCTTTATTATTACTTTAATTTATACTTTTAGCATGTTTTTAACTTATGTGAGCTTACTTCTCTAAGTTAACTGAGTGAAATAACCCATAAAATAAATAATTGTCGAAATGGTTGCCAGTACAGATTAAAAATTAGGATGCGTCTAGTCGTCCAGAAAATACAGTGGAGTTTCAAAAGGGGATGAACTAGTCTTCCCGAAAATTTGGGACGACTAGCAAAACTGATGAAAAATATTTGACTATTCATCCCGAATCTCGGGACGATAAGAGACTCTGTACAAATTAAATACGATTTCAACAATTTACGGATACAAGCTTGGATTGCAAACTCAGTAATGCCTGGAAAGTCATTTTCTACTAAATTATCTAAAATTCATGAGCACTCTCAGATTTTTAATAATGCCATCTCAATAATTAACTTATATGAATTAATTAAACTTAAAAATCAAAAAGTGCGTTGATAATTGTATTTTTAAACAAACTATTGGGCTCTACTAATTGAGTTTTTAATTTAAAGCATATGAAAGGAATAAAACATTTTTGGTTATTCAAATAATTGCAATAAAAATTAGTTACAAATTCAAATATATAGATATGTTTTTTTATCCCAGTAAGTTAAACAAAACTGGCCGAGAATCAGGACGAAGAACGTTTCTATATACATAGGTTTTCCTTCACTCAACGCGAGTGACTGATGTACGGACGTGGACGAGCAAAATCTATCTAGTAGATTCAGATTTCTAAAAAATGTGCGTAAATAGGCTAATTGGGGTCTAATTATCTCCGAATTCATCTGAAATTTCCAATAACTGTATGTAAAGATGAATTTGTTTTCTTATTACGAATCCAATGATATAAAAAACTGTTTGATGTACTAAAATTACTTGGATATCTTTAAAGGACATAAAACCGGAAGGTTCGATACATATGTCCAATTGCCCATATATGAAGATACCCGAGAGAAAGTGAAGGAGAGAAATTTGTTCCTCTAATCATGTCGATTCTCCTGCCTTCAAGAGCTCTCAGTAAATCAAGCTTAAATCAGGAACGGTGCGAGGATCAAGGGCTCAATCACTTGATACTTATGATTTCTTCAAATTGTCACGAATTTATATAAGAAGCAGTAACAACTATTGTTTCAATGAAAACAAGGCCAAAATTGTATCAGTTAAATAAACATAGATCAAGATTATAAATTGGCAATTCATAATTATTCACTCATGATATCAATTTGCGGCAAACAGCTCATGATCATCACATTTTTTAGCTTCTGTGAAAAATTATCACACTCCCACCTTAAAGTAACTTTTCGTAGCATCTTATGAAATACATTAAACAAAGCATCCAATTTCTGTTCTGACAATGTTGACATCTAAATCATAGAAACCCAACAAAATAAAAAAAAACACCTTCCTGGGCATCGTCTAGAAACCTTTGTACATAATATGGTAATGGTTTTGGTTCACTAATATGCATACCACCAACCTCAATTACATTTGGAACATAGAGACTTGATCTATGAATGGGATAATACATATTCACTAAAATAGCAGATGTCGTTTTGCAATTCCACTAAGAGGAGAAACCACAGGTTCAAAAACATCATTAACAAATTTGTGATGAGACCCTTGAAATCCTACTTCATAAACAGTTTTTTCCAATCACAAACTCAATGTGTTCATTACTCTTTGCATAAAGGTCATTTGACCTGAGAATAACATAAATCGGATTATCAGGGGTTTCCAACAGATCGTTGATTTAAGGCCTTATTGGTTAAGAATATAGTGCAATAAATGGTGCCTGGAATCCATGTACAAAATATAAAGCACAATCACAGCAGAATCCTTCCGTGAAAATCAGATCAAATTTTTCATTCGATTTAATCAACTGACGAACTTCAAAGTTATTAAAAAACGTTTCACAATATTTTAGGTCAAATTTGTACAGAACTAGAATATTCGTCATATAAGGTGCATAAGAAGGTGGTAAGAGTTGGGAGCACATTCTGGTGGCTACTTTTAATGTTAAAGATATTTCACAAAATGTTATCTCTCAAATTGAAGTTAGTTTATCCATATAAAATTTTAGCTACGAAGATGGAATTTGTCCACTTCTAGCAATACAAAGAAGGAAATGGCGTAACTTAATTCTAACTTTTAATTAAAACCATTATTTGAGTTATTAATGGCAACAGGTTACGGAGTAAATTTCCGTGAAAAATGTATTGATAAAAAAAATGTAATACTCACTGAGCCTTAAAATAATAATGGTTCCCAATTTTCAAAAAGTGATCATAGCTTAGTATAATATTCTAGGGCGTCGAAATATGAGAATAGCAATTCGGAAAGATTGCGAAATAGAGTTAAAATAAAATGATTCAATTAAATTAAATCATTGATTCCCAAGCATCAGAAATCATTTTATCAGAGAAATCGAAACCGACTCCGGGGGATCCTTAGCAAAAAAAAAAAACGAATCTGAAACTTGGAGCTCGATGTCTCGAATAGTTTTCGAGATATCGATTTTTTATGTTTAAATTATGGGCTTTTTGAGTGAGAAATGTGTCTACAGTTTTTCTGTATGTAGAGAGATTGAAAAGCAAAATCTAGAAAATTATTTCATAAAGTACGTTTTAATCCTTAATATCTATGATTTCATTGTATTGACGTGTTTTATAAAAGTTAAACTTGTAAGCTTGTAATATTTAAGTTTCATTTAACACAATAAGTTTTTGAAAGGTTGAAATGATCATTTATTTTTCATTCTACTTTTAATTCATATTCGAGAAAAATAATTAAATCAAACCAGTTTTTTCTCCTTTTATACTTACAATCGGACAGCAGTATACTTATCGAATTTATTTCAAAAAGAGCTTTCATGTATTTTTTCGGGAGAACTAATCTGAGACTTTCGAATCGATATCTTGATTAATTTTCGACCTATAGATTGTTTTATATACTCACAGAAACAAAAATCTGTGAAAAACATGCACCAAGTAAATAAGACTCAGCAATATCAATATTTTATCGAATATTTTATTTATTCAAAGATAATCAGGGTTGTGAGATAAAATGATAAAGCCAAGTAAGATAGGAAGAGATTTTACACATCAGTATTTTTGAATAGAAAAATGTTATAATATTTAGAATTTCAATTTCCACATATATTTGAAAATGAAGTCAATATAATTGGCAATTCTTGTTCGAAAAGAATATAAAGTTCTGGATTAGAGAAAACCAATTTTTTTGCGGACCTTCGTTTTTCCTCAAATTACTACAGAATGTTATAACCATATTTTTCTCTTTATCTAATCTAGATTTTCTATTTTTTCTCAAATAATAATTATCCATTATTAAATGCATTTTACAATATATGTAAGAATCAACATTCTTAATATTATAACTATCCGAAAATACGGATATGTAAAAATATTCTATAATCTGTACTAGGCTTTATTATTTTACTTTACGACATTTATTACCTTTAAATAAATAAAATACTCGATGAAGATTTTTAGCACGTACTTTTCTTGTAAAATTTCCATTTTGTTTAATAATAAAGTATACTCTCATACATTTCGATTCAGCTTTCTGTATTACTTTTTCCTTCAAGTACGAAGCATACACAACTTATTCACTATATCTATGCAAAGTTTTAACGAATTCGATTGATTGGTTTTGCTTGGAAATAATTTTTTTAAACCTTTGAAATTTAAAATTAGCAATGTTAATCAATGTACTTCATATTTCTTGCAATATTTTTACAATATTACTACATATTTTTAAAAAAAGGTTGAGGTACTTTGGTAGAGGCATTTACGTTGTACCTTGTTCTGCATTGCAAAAATCACATTTTTAATTTTCTTGAAGGATAAAATTTCAAATTTATTACGCCCTAATTAATGTGTGAAATCGTAAAATGAGATATGATTGTTAAAGTTTTATAACTGTTGGAATAAAACTGTAACCTGCTGATGACTTTTGGTTAATTTTTTTTTTTAATTTTGATTATGAGGTATTTTATAAGTTTTAATTTATATGTTTTGAACTGACAGAATTTTTTTATTTTCTTGAGTTCTACGTATATCTGTGAAGTTTAGTTCATACATCTTATGAATTTACAGAAATATTCCGTTTTCAGTGTTCAAAATAATTAATCAGATAATAATTTCGAGTAGTGTTTCTTTCTTATTTGTATTTCGTCATTTACAGGCATTTACTTTCTTTTTACTCAATCTTTTCTACCTATTGTTAGTACCTGGCGGCGATTCATGTCATCGAAATATTACGGGATCTCCAATGAATGTTTAAAAATATCCTGTGGACATCCTACAAATACCTGCTGGATATTTGCGGGATATCCATAATTTATCTTCCAATGTTTTTTAGATGTTCCTGGGATATTGAAATGTTCAACGTAAGATATTGTGATTATCGAGATATCTCACGTCGGACATTTCAATATCCATGAAATGTCCAAAGAACATCCCGAAATATCTTATTGATATCGCAGGAATATAGAAATTTTCGCCTTGTACAAATATCCCGCAAATATTCAGCATATATCTTTAGGATATCCACAGGATATGTATCTCTGGACATAATATGGATATTCTGAAATATTCCAATGCTGTACTGATCATTCTAATAAAAAGATATGAATTTAATTTTTGAACTTTGGCCAACCTTTTTTAGGCCTGCAAAGAAAGGACAAGTTCGGTAGCCAGCTATTTTTCATTAATACTTCTGGTTTCATCTATCAGAAATACTTTTTTTTAATGAAAAATTCAAATTTTCAGCCAACCCCTACGAGATAAAAAAAGTGTTCAGAAGCAACGTTTCTCAACTAAAAAAGATCTGCGAATTTACTTCAGACCATTTTTTGGTGGGTCGAATATTTTTTGTTTTAATCGTGATAACGCGTTAAAAAAAAAGCAATGCCATTTTTCAGAAAAACTATGCGAGACACGAAAAAATGTTAAGAATAATATTTTTCTGGTAGAACTGGTGCGAGTGACATCCGACCATTCAAATCACTATTTACAGTATTATCTACAATTTTTCTCATAAAAGTAGAGGCAAAATGGTCACAACTTTTCAAAAATTGATAAGGCTTATAAAATTTTAAATTTTTTATTACTCACTCATGATATCAAATTGCGGCAACCACTTCTTGACCATGACATTTTTCAGCTTTCTTGGAAATTGATCAGATTCCCACTTTAAAATTACTTTGTGTGGTATCTCACTAAACACATTCAACAAAGCATCCAATTTGTCTTCGCGCATTGTTGAGGCCCTAACCATAGAACCCCAACTAAATAAAAGAGCACCTTCCGGGGCATCATCGAGGAACTTTTGTATATCATCTGGTAATGGTTTTGGTTTACCAATATGCATACCGCCAACCTCAATTACATTTTGAACATAGGGCCTCGATCCATGAATAGAATAATGTGTATTTACGAAAAGGGCAGATGTCTTCTTTGCAATTTCATTAAGAGGAGGAACCCCTGGTCCAAAAGCATCTTCAACAAGTTTCTGATGAGGTCTTTGAAATCCTATTTCGTAAAACATTTTTTCCATCCACAAATTCAATGTGTTCATGACTCTTTGTGTAAATAACATTTGACTGTCATATAAATGAAAAAATTCCGGAATATAACTCGGATTATCAGGGTTTCCCAGCCGATCGTTGATCCAAGGCATTATTGGGTGGGAAGATAATGCAATAACTGGTGCCTGGAATTTATGCACAAAACCTAAGGCACAATCACCACAGAAAGTTTCCATGAAAATCAGATCAAACTTCTGATCCGATTTAATCAACTGACGAACCTCAGTATTATTAAAAGTCATTTCACAATATGTTAATCCAAAATGACGAAGTAGAATAATATCCAGCATTGATGACGGAAAATAGGAATTAGCCAGTATTTCAAGATTGACTGCATTTCTTGCAATGAATTTGGGATCGATGAGGAGCACATCCTTATAAGTTGGTAGTACCTTTGCATCACTACTGTTGTTTTTACGTGGATAGTAGGATAGTACTGTGAGATTGTGACCCCTATGAGCAAGTTCTTCCAGCAGTGGTTTAAAAAATTGGAAATGGCTTCCACCTGAGGTGAACAAAGCAGCTAAGATATTCAATTTTTTACTTTCGGTAGCACTAAAATTAGGAGAATTATCAAAAAAGGAAAGATTTTCATTTGATTCTGATTTAATGGCTAGTGGCAATAGTGCTATCCATGCAGAGGCAATCAAAATCAAAATTAGACGCATCGTTTTATTCACTTTTAGTCAATTGATGAAACACGCAGAAAAAATGAAGGAATCACGATTTATTTATCCTTCAGTGCACAACAGTTTTGAATATACTGACAAGTCTGATGAGACGTAATGTGTATTTGAATTATGATAGTTTCAGTGAATACATGAGTAGACTTCGAAATGTTGAAAGAGTCCAGTTGATTATCTGAATTGTCAGCTTATTTCGTAGGTTTCAATATTGCGAGTAAAAATGTTGGCTTATCGAAATTTAGTTTAAGTCTGAACTCCAGAGCGATAAGCTGTATCAGATCAGAACGTGATGACACATTCTACACGAAGAAACTAAGATTGTTAATCTTTATAGAACTAGTTTACACATAATAAACTCTTTTTATATAATTTCCAAAACATTTCAGATGAATTGTAGAATTATTTAGATGTAATTATAAACAAGTACTGTAGTTTTTAAAGTCAGCTTGGAATAAAAAAGTTGGATGATTATTGTGAAATAAATTCATAAAAACTCTTCAAAAGATTCGTAAGACTTTATTTGGATATAGTGAGTGTTTTTCTGAATCACTTTGTAAAATTCGGAACAATTCGGAAAATACTTCATGTGCAAGTTTGTATGTTTTTCAGCGAGTCTTCCATACCGAAAATCTTTGCCGCCCAATTCAGCGCCATTTTTAATATTTGGTATGACACACAGGGTAGACCTAGTTCCAATCGGACAACGAAGTCAGGCGTATTTCTCACCGCTAGTAGTTATTTGGATGTTGGCACCATTTAAATATTTAAAAAATTCTCGTAGAATAAGTGCTGAACGACCTGGGGCACGATGTGGTGCACCCGGATCGTCGACTTACCGCTGGTTGTTATTTGGATGTTTGCACAATGTAAATTTAAAATTTAAATTTAAAAATTTAAATTCGGAACAATTCGGAAAATACTTCATGTGCAAGTTTGTATGTTTTTTTTATTACATGTGAAAGTCGATGTTACAGGGGTGGTTTTTGTTGTTAAAATAGAGGTTCGTAAATGGTGCTCAGCGCATAGTTTTTTTTCATAATTTCACAGCTCCACAGAAAAATCCCCCCCCCCCCCGCGTGAGAAAAGTTTGCATGGCTCCAAGGACCCGTCCCAAACTTTGGTTTCGTTACGTTACTTTATCCAAAGAATACCGAAACTTTCGTTTCCTTTTCGTTACGCTCTGACATATGGGAACAAAATAAAAAACGAAATTGTTGTAACGTCATATTTTACCCGTCTGCCTTGTAATGTTTACATAAGATGCACAAGGATTCGAATAAACTATTTTCGACAATTACGCGTAATTAAACAAATTCGTTACAATTTCGGTATTTTGAATAACGTAACCTAACTCAAGTGAATATAGTGACGTTTTGACAGTGTAGAAACAGAATGAAAATCACGAAAGTGTTTTGCTTCGTTTCGGTCGGGTCCCTGCATGGCTCACGCATGGCAATGAACTTGGAAATATCTAGCTAAAGCATGGGTCACGGCTGAACGGTAGCATGGCTAAAGCCTTGCTCTTGTCCGTCTCCCATGCTTAGGACGCGCTAAACACAAATTAATATTTTTAAGAACATGCAAGTGATAGAGAACATTAGCCCCCGTTGAAAATTAAAATCTTAAAGTTTGCGAATAGCCGACACATTTGTAAATGGTAAGTCCACTGCCCGGGTGCACCGGAACTTGCACCAGGTTGTTCTACAAGAACTTTAAAAAAATGGAAACAGTGTTAATTGCTAAAACAACTCAAAATGGTGAGTCGATGCTCCGGGTGCACCGGATCGTGCACCAGGTCGTTCAAGACGTCATCTGCGAAAAATTTCAAAACATTTAGATTGTGCTAACAGCCAAAATAACTGCTAATGGTGAGCGGACGATCCGGGTGCACCACGTCGTGCACCAGGTCGTTTAGCACGTATTCTACAAGAATTTTTTCAAAATTTAAATTGTGCAAACATCCAAGATAACTACCAGCGGTGAGTCGACGATCCGGGTGCACCACATCGTGCACCAGGCTGTTCAACACTTATTCTACGAGAATTTTTTCAAAATTTAAATCGTGCCAACATCCAAATAACTACCAGCGATGATTCGACGATCCGGGTGCACCACATCGTGCACCAGACTGTTGAGCACTTATTCTAAGAGAATTTTTTTCATAATTTAAATTGTGCCAACATCCAAAATAACTACCAGCGGTGAGTCGACGATCCAGGTGCACGATGTAGTGCACCTGGATCGTCGACTCATCGCTGGTAGTTATCTTGGATGTTTGCACAACGTAAACTTTAAAAATATTCTCGTAGAATACGTGCCGAACGACCTGGTGCACAACGTGATGCACCCGGATCATCGACTCACCGCTAGTAGTTATCAAGGATGTTTGCACAATTTGAATTTGAAAAAAATTCTCTTAGAATAAGTGCTGAACAACCTGGTGCACGATGTGGTGCACTCGGATCGTCGACTAACCGCTAGTAGTTATTTGGATGTTGGCACAATTTAAATTTTGAAAAAATTCTCGTGGAATAAGTGCTGAACAACCTGGTGCACGATGTGGTGTACCCGGATCGTCGACTCACCACTGGTAGTTATCTTGGAAGCTTGCACAATTTGAATTTTGAAAAAATTCTCTTAGAATAAGTGCTGAACAACCTAGTGCACGATGTGGTTCACCCGGATCGTCGACTCACCGCTGGTAGTTATTTGGATGTTAGCACAACTTAAATTTTGAAAAAATTCTCGTGGAATAAGTGCTGAACAACCTGGTGCACGATGTGGTGTACCCGGATCGTCGACCCATCGCTGGTAGTTATCTTGGATGTTTGCACAATGTAAACTTTTAAAATATTCTCGTAGAATACGTGCTAAACGACCTGGTGCACGACGTGGTGCACCCGGATCGTCGACTCAGCGCTGGTAGTTATTTTGATGTTGGCACGATTTAAATTTTGAAAAAATTCTCGTAGAATAAGTGCTGAACAACTTGGTGCACGATGTGGTACACCCGGACCGTCGGATGTTTGCACAATGTAAACTTTGAAAATATTCTCGTAGAATACGTGCTAAACGACCTGGTGCACGAAGTGGTGCACCCGGATCGTCGACTCAGCGCTGGTAGTTATTTCGATGTTGGCACGATTTAAATGTTGAAAAAATTCTCGTAGAATAAGTGCTAAACAACCTGGTGCACGATGTGGTGCACCTGGATCGTCGACTCACCGCTGGTAGTTGTATGTATGTATGTATATTTATTTCCTCTAAGAATACAAGATTCTGTGGCAAGGGAAGGCCACTATTACAAAAACAATAAAATTAAGATAAATATCAAAGTGAAAGAAAAGTTATAATATCGTATATACAATAGGTTGTTAGTTCATATTGATTGAGTTCGGGCAGTATACTATTCAAATAGGAAGCAAGCTCTGATTTTTAGACATGTACTTATGGAGTTATATATCGAGCGAAGCATTCCAGGGTTTATATTTTTATCAATAAGAAGTGAAGATTGTTCTCGGTTATCATACCAATGTTACGCAAGTAATAGTTTCTAATCGGCGAGTAAATTGGACATTTGGCGAGGATGTGTAAGACATCTTCATTTTCTATTAGATTACATAACTGGCAAACCTTTTGTGGATCGTTTTCAGTTGTTCCAGCTTCAGAGGTCAACTTAATGGTGAATCTGGAGGAAGTTCTTAATTGAGCGAAAATGCGCTTAAAAAGGAAAAGAGCTTTGAATAGCAGATATTGCTGGGGTAGCGCATCATTGTGTAAGATTTTACTGTGTATATAACTAAAATGACTGTTTTCCAATCTTAGCAGATCCCGCGAATGCAAAAAATCACGTTATCTACACGGAGAGATAACTCTGGGGTTTAGCGTAAGAAAGTTCAAGGCTTTAACGCATGGACTATTTATCAGGCGCATATCGCAGGCGCCTCTTGCTTTATTTTCTAAGATTTCATGAGTTTGGAGCAAAATATGCCCTATTGCCCTAAACGCAGGAACTCTTATGCGAAGATCCCACGAGTTAGTGGGTTAATAGCAGGCTCGGCTGTGCTCTATTACCGTGAACTTCACGAAGGAAATTTCCAAGAGCCACCATGGACTTTTTCCGTGAGTCTCCTTGCAATTTGCCTTTAGGCCATGCCTTTTGCCTGTTAAACCGTTCACACCACTAAATGTTCGCAGGAAGCGTGGCCTAAAGGCAAATCGCAAGGAGACTCACCGAAAAAGTCCGTGGAGGTTCTTAGAAATTTCGCTCGGCTAAGTTCACGGTATTGCAGAAAAACAGCGCTTGCTATTCATCCAAGTAACTCTTGGCATTTTTGCATGTGTGCTGTGCTTATTTTCTGCGATGTTGCATCTTGCAATTAATAGAAGCATCCATGAATGTATTCCAAGAGAAATGCTTGCTATTAAAGCGTGACGAATGTTCACCCGCTAATGCCTCGATTTTTCTCTCCGTGTATCAGCTATAGTATCAATTTGAGTTTGATTGGGACCATTGAGACCCATAAGATTATGACTAATGCCCGCTCCCTCCAAACATCTAATAAGTTGACCTAACCAGTTATATGCAACATTTTTGCTGTTTGCTATTTCGACTAGTTTTAGCATACAGAGCTTAGGATAGCGCGAGTCTTCCGTACCGAAAATCTTTGTCGCCCAATTCAGCGCCATTTTTAATATTTGGTATGACACACAGGGTAGACCTAGTTCCAATCGGACAACGAAGTCAGGCGTATTTCTCACCGCTAGTAGTTATTTGGATGTTGGCACCATTTAAATATTTAAAAAATTCTCGTAGAATAAGTGCTGAACGACCTGGGGCACGATGTGGTGCACCCGGATCGTCGACTTATCGCTGGTTGTTATTTGGATGTTTGCACAATGTAAATTTAAAGAAAATTCTCGTAGAATAAGTGCCATACAACCTGGTGCACGATGTGGTGCACCCGCATCGTCGACTCACCGCTGGTAGTTATTTGGATGTTAGCACAATTACAATTTTTTTTAAATTCTCGTAGAATACGTCTTGAACGACCTGGTGCACGATCCGGTGCACCCGGAGCATCGACTCATCATTTGGAGTTATTTTGGCTATTAACACGATTCAAATTTTTTTAAAGTTCTCGTAGATAACGTCTTGAACGACCTGGTGCACGTTCCGGTGCACACATGTAGTGGACTTACCATTCAGAGATGTGTCGGCTATTGGCAAACTTAAGATTTTAATTTTCAACGCGGGGTAATGTTCTCTATCATTTGCATGTTCTTGAAAATATTAATTTGTGTTTAGCGTTTCTCAAGCATGGGAGACGGACAAAAGCAAGGCTTCAGCCATGCTACCATTCAGCCGTGACCCATGCTTTAGCCGCATATTTCCAAGTTTGTTGATATGCGTCAGCCATGCAAACTTTTTTTCACTCGGGCCAGAAACCAGAATAGGCTTACCCTACGTTTTTGAGGGCGCTGAATCCGAATCCGGGGTCCGTTTGGCTCCATCACGTCAGATTTTGTCCCTAACCTCAAAAAACATGAAAAGCGCTCATTTGATCTAATGTAAAGATATTAATTAGTTTTGTTAATGTGAATTTTGACTATGTCGGTTTTCATCAAATCTTCACGTTTTGAAGCCTCCTGAGTCCGAAAAAACGATTTTTACAAAGGTGTCTGGCTGTGTGTAGTTTGTCAGTCAGTAGTCTAGTATACTGTAGACACGATAACTTTCGAAAGTCTGGTTAGATTAGTTTGAACTTTGGCTCACCTTTTTTAGGCCTACGAAGAAAGGACAAGTTCGCTAACCAGCTATTTTTGATTAATATCTCTGGTTTTATATGTCAGAAATACTTTTTTTGAAATCGAAAATTCAAATCACCAACAATGCCATACGAGATAAAAAAAGTGTTCAGAAGCAAAATTTTTCAACCTAAAAAGATCTAAGGATTTACTTCAGACCATTTTTTGGTAAGAAGAATATTTTTTGTTTTAATCTCGTGATAACGCTTCAAAAGGAAGTAAACAATGCTATTTTCCAGGAAAACTATACGTGGCACGCAACACAACTTTTCAAATATTGATCAGGCTTATAAAATTTTAAATTTTTCATTACTCACTCATGATATCAAATTGCGGCAACCACTTCTTGACCATGACATTTTTCAGCTTTCTTGGAGATTGATCAGATTCCCACTTTAAAATTACTTTGTGTGGTATCTCACTAAACACATTTAACAAAGCATCTAGTTTCTCTTGCGACAGTGTTGATGTCCTAATCATAGAACCCCAACTGAATAAAAGAACACCTTTCGGAGCATCGTCGAGGAACTTTTTTATATCATCTGGTAATGGTTTTGGTTTACCAATATGCATACCACCAACCTCAATTACATTTGGAACATAAGGCCTCGATCCATGAATAGAATAATGTGTATTTACGAAAAGCGCAGATGTCTTCTTTGCAATTTCACTAAGGGGAGGAACCCCAGGTCCGAAAGCATCTTCAACAAGTTTCTGATGAGCCCATTGAAATCCTATTTCGTAACAAAATTTTGCCCACCACAAAATCAATATGTTCATGACTCTTTGCGTAAAGTTCATTTTACTTGAATATAACTTGTGGTATTCCGGAATGTAACTCGGATTATCAGGGTTTCCCAGCCGATCGTTGATCCACGGCATTATTTCATGAGAAGATAATGCAATAACTGGTGCCTGGAATTTATGCACAAAACCTAAGGCGCAATCACCACAGAAAGTTTCCATGAAAATCAGATCAAACCTTTGATCCGACTTAATTAGCTGCTGAACCTCAGTGTTATTAAAAGTCATTTCACAATATGTTAATCCAAAATGACGAAGTAGAATAATATCCAGCACCGGTGACGGAAAATTGGAATTAGCGAATGTTTCAATATTCACTACATTTCTTGCAACGAATTTGGGATCGATGAGGAGCACATCCTTATAAGTTGGTAGTACCTTTACATCACTACTGTTGTTTTCACGTGGATAGTAGGATAGTACTGTCAGATTGTGACCCCTATGAGCAAGCTCTTCCAGCAGTGGTTTAAAAAATTGGAAATGGCTTCCACCTGAGGTGAACAAAGCAGCCAAGATATTCAATTTTTTACTTTCGGTAGCACTAAAATTAGGAGAATTATCAAAACAGGAAAGATTTTCATTTGATTCTGATTTTATGGCTACTGGTAATAGTGCCATCCATGTAGAGACAATCAAAATCAAAATTAGACGCATTGTTTGATTGCGTTTTAATAAATTGATGAAACGCGTAGGAAAAATGAAGGAATCACGATTTATTCATCCTTCAGTGCACAACAGTTTTGGATATACTGACAAATCTGATGAGACGTGAAGTGTATTTTAATTATGATAGTGTTATTAAGTACATGAGCATACTTCCAAATGTTGAAAGAGTTCACTTGATTATCTGAATAGTCAGCTGATTTCAAAGGTTTGAATAATGTGAGTAAAAATGTTGGCTAATCGAAATGTAGTTTAAGTCCGAACTCCACAGCGATAAGCTGTATCATTTTAGAACATGATAACACGTTCTACACGAAAAAATAAAAATTTTAATGTTTTTAAAACTAATTCATACATAATAAATTTAGATGAATTGTAAAATTATCCAGGTGTAATTATAATGAGTTCCGTAGTTTTTAAACTGAGCTTGGAGTAAAAAAGTTGGATAATTATTGTGAAACAGATCCATAAAAACTCTTTAAAAGATTCGTAAGAATTTATTTGGGTATACGGATTGTTTTTGTAGATCACTCCGTTATATGACTGGACAACGGAGTTCCGTAAAATTTGAAACAATTCGAAAAATACTTCATGCGCCAGTGTGTATGTTTTGTTTATTATATGTGAAAGTCGATGTTATACGGGTAATTTTTGTTGGTAAAATTGAGGTCCGTCAATCGTGCTCAGCGCATAGTTTTTTTTATAATTTCACAGCTCCACAAAAAAAAGTTGGCTACCCCAGAAACTAGAATATGCTCACCCTACGTTTTTGACTTCGCTGAATCCGAATCCGGGGTCCGCTTGGCTCCATCACTCCAGATTTTGTCCCTAACCTCAAAAAAACACGAAAATTGCTCATTTCAGGTGAAACATGATTCGTACCTATGAAAAGTGGTCATATCCTATGTTTTCGAGGTCGCTGAGTACGAATCCGGAGTTGTTGTGGGTCTATGATGTCACGCTTCGTTCCTGACCTCAAAGAAAAACGGTGAATTGGTAATTTTACGTAAAACATGTATTTTTTCGTTGCACCATAAAAACTCCGAATTCGTACTCAGCGACCTCGAAAACATAGAATATGACCACTTTGCATTGACAAAATATATGTTATACCTTATATTACCAATAAACCGTTTTTTTAGGTTGAAGACAAAGTGTGACATCATAGAACCACCCTCCACGAAAGACCTCATTGAACCTGATAGAAAACAAATCTATGAGAAATAATGCGGTCTGTGTCACGTAGATTCCAGAGTAAAACTGATAGATTTGTCTAATTTTAGCAGGTTCAGTAAGATTGTCCTAATAGGCCTCATAAAATCCTCATAGAAACCAATAGACTTTAAGATCTGAAAAATTAATTTTGGTATTTCAGATAGGAGCCAGCTCTATTTAAGTCTGGAAATCCAAGTAGGTTCTGTTTATGTAAAAACCTCATAAAAAACAACAGATGTGGGTTGCTTTACAAAATCTCAAAAAATTTATTTTCGAATTCCAGTCAGAAACCAGCACTTTTTCAGTTTGGTAATCACAATTGGTTACACAGTAATATAAAATTTCAACTGAAACCACTTCATTTTGCACTGGAAAATCCAGATTGGTTACAGATATGTAAATTCCTGTTAGAAATCAGCAAATATTCTATTTGACAAATTTTTTTCTAACAGGCAGCCAGATTGAAACTCTTTGAACCTTATAGATCCTCATACAAATTCTACCAGGTTCAATGAGGTCTTTCGTGGAGGGCACAGCAACTCTGAATTTGTACTCAGCGACCTCGAAAACATAGGATATGACCAATTTTCATAGGTACGAATGATGTTTTACCTTAAATCAGCGATTTTCATGTTTTTTTTAGGTTTGGGACGAAAGCTGACGTGATGGAGCCAAACTGACCCCGAATTTGGACTCAGCGACCCCGAAAACATATTATAGACATAGTCAGACTTAAGGGGTAATTTTATCGAATCTTTTTGTGGAGCTGTGTTATTTTCCTCACTTAAATTAAGATCACCTTTACATTTTTAGCTCTGGTCCAAACTAATTCAAAATTTCACTTAACTGCAAAAAATTCAAGATAACGCAAATTGATTTTAGAATATGGCGAGAATAGAGGAGTTGAGATATAAAATTTCTTATAAAAAAGGAATTTTTATAGTACTGTAGTTAAATCAATATAAAGATATTGTATTCAGTTTATAAAATTTTACAGCAAGACATGAGTATTCTTTTATTTGTTAATGTAATATTCTATATTCGCACAGATCACAAACGACTTTGACAGATTATAGTATATTATGTTGTTCTGTGACATTTTTACTGGTTTTTTGAAAAATGTCGGATTCAATTAACCCAATTATTTCAATTATTATGAAGAATTTTTGTATCGGCATTAGGGTCTTATGAATATATTTAATTAAAAATTAAAACGTGCATTTCATGAAAGTTGAAATTGGCAAACATTTCAACCACGGATAGGGGTCCTCTTCAGTGCCAGATATTTAATTGAAAAAAAACTTAAAATTGAATCTCAGGTAAAACATTCATGCAACTTAGCTCTTCTATGACGCGCAGCTCCTCTCTCTCTCTCTATCTCTTTCTCTCTCCGTCACCCTCTCTCCTTGCCTTTCTCTCTGTCTCTACCTCTCTCTCTCTCTTTCTCTCTCTCTCTATACGCTTCCTCTCAGCGTGTTCTTCACTTTTCGTTGCAGAAGGTGAGATGGTTGCGGGGAAGTAAATTACTCCTGAATCCCACGAACACAGATTCACTCACACACAATATTCACGAACACGTTGAAAAAAGACACACGCTCTAAAGTTCGAAAGGAAGTTGATGACAGAAATAAGATCAACGAGTGAAATTTATTATATAACAGAATTTTCACTCGTTGATCTTATTTCTGTTATTAACTTGTTTTCGAACTTTAGAGCCTGTGTCTTTTTTTAACGTGTTCGTGAATATTGTGTGTGAGTGAATCTGTGTTTGTGGGATTCAGGAGTAATTTAGTTTCCCGCAACCATCTCACCTTCTGCAACGAAATGGGAAGAACATGCTGAGAGAAAGCGTATAGGGAGTGACAGGGAGATAGAGACAGAGAAAAAGGCGAAGAGAGAGAGAGATAGAGAGAGAGTGAGTGAAGGAAAGAGAAAGAGAGTGAGAGAAAAAGAGAGAGAGAGAGGAGCTGCAAGTCATAGAAGGGCTAAGTTGCATGAATTTTTTACCTAAGATTTGATTTTAATTTTTTTTTCAATGAAACATCTGGCACTGAGGAGGACACATATCCGTGGTCGAAACGTTTGCCAATTTCAACTTTTATGAAATGCACGTTCTAATTTTGAATTAAATATATTCATAAGACCCTAATGCCGATACAAAAATTCTTCATAATAATTATTCTAAACCTTTAGAATAATTAAAAACTTAAGGTTAACAACTACCGCAGGGTCCCACTGGGAGCAACTGTCATCTAAAAAATGACATCGGCTCCCAGTAAGACCGCAGTAAATCCCATT
>JAABKJ010001737.1:0-27034 GCA_011634705.1 Andricus grossulariae
AAGTTTTTTATGCCAATTTTTGATTAAGTTTCCTTCTGGAGTTTTTATGATTAATAAATCAAGGTATGTTATTGAATTATTTGTTTCTTTCTCAATAGTAAATTTAATTCAATCCTCTTAATTGTTGAAAGTATTCATGAGCTCATCTATTTCATCCGAAGGAATAATATCTAGGATATCATCTGCGTATCTTTTGTAAAGAATAGGAGTAAAATTTAAATTATCATTAGACATCCTGAAATTTGTTTGTGAAATTTATTGTTGAAAGAAAATGTTGTATTATTTAACACGATAATATTTAATTTTTCTGCAATGCGATATAATGCAAGGTCCAATGGAATTGATACTATATCAAGTGAAACTAATGTGAATCAGGAACTTTAATACTTTTGAGTTTTTCTCTTAAGTCCCAAAAATTCTTCACAAACGCTTGAGTTTTCTCAGAAACTGGTCTTAAACAATTTGAAATTTATTTAGCTAAATTATAGCCATTTTAAATCAGGTTTGTGAACTTTTCGGAGAGCATATGCTTTAGAGACCACACTATTAAGTGATTTTATCTATATGACATGCTTTCATTTATAAATATTTTTTCCCCCATCTGATAGCAATATCATTGCATTTTTGTTTCAGAGTTGGAATCAAACTAGTTTAAATATTTTCATAAAGAATGTCATTTTTTAATCAATTTTCCACAGTTTTCATATAATCTGTGCGATTTGCAGTTACTGTTATAGTGCTTCCATCACCTTTTAATAAAATTGAATCTTTGTGCTTGTTTTGAAAATTTTGAATAGGTTCAACAATCTTACTTCACTAACACAAAGTCTTACTAACACAAAGATTTAATTTTATTAAAAGCTGATAAAAGCAATATAAAAGTAGCTGCAAATCGCACAGATGATATAAAAACTGTGAAAAGTTTATTGAAAAATGACATTCTTTATAAAAATATGTAAACTAGTTTGGTTCCAACTTTTGAACAAAAATGCAATGATATTACTATCAGATGGAAAAAAAGATTCACAAATGATAGCATGTCATATAGATTAAAGTCACATAATATGGTGGTCTATAAAGCATATGTTCTCCCAAAGGTTCATAAACCTGATTTAGAATGGCGATTTATTGTTTCTGCAGTAGGTTTCCCTACATATGATTTAGCTAAATATGTTTCAAATTGTTCAAAACCAGTTTCTGAAAGAAACTTAAGCGTTTGTTAAGAATTCTTGGGACTTGAAAGAAAAATTCAAAAGTATTAAAGTTCCTAATTCACATTCAATAGTTTCACTTGATATAGTATCAATGTATGATAGCATTCCATTGGACCTTGCATTAGATTGCATTGAAGAAAAATTAAATATGAAGAAAAACCTAATAAAAATCACTAAAAACGAACTTTTAATTGCTACTAGAATCGTGTTAAATAATACAATATTTTCTTTCAACAATAAATTTTGCAAACAAATTTTAGGATGTCGAATGGGCTCTCCATTATCTCCTATTGTCGCAAATTTAGTAATGCAGGATCTTGAAAATAGGACCTTTGATAATAATTTAAGTTTTACTCCTATTCTTTACAAAAGATACGTAGATGACATCCTAGCTATTATTTTTTCGGATAAAATAGATGAGTTCATAAATACTTTCAACAATTCAGAGGATTTAATTAAATTTACTGTCGCAAAAGAAACAAATAATTCAATAACATATCTTGAGTTATCAATCATAAAAACTCCAGAAGGAAACTCAATCACGAATTTATATGAAAAAATTGCATAGTCAGGACCTTATTTAAATTACAATTCTCATAATGTATTAGCTCAAAAAGTATGTTTAATTAAAGGACTGGTTGACAGATGTGTCAAATTAAGCGATATTAAATTCCAAAGAGAAAATTTAAATAATTTAAAAAAAACTTAGTACAAAATAATTACCCACTTCAATTAATCAATAACATATTTAAAGAAGAAATGTTTGGAATATATAATAATTCCTTAAAAAATAAAAAATTAAACAAAAGCTTTAAAAAAATGGACCTTAAAGTTTCTATACCATACATTGAAAATCTCTCAGAACGTTTCAGACCTTCTTAAAAAAAACTACATTAATATGTATTTCACAAATAACCACACACTATATAATTTTCCTTTTTTTGTAAATAAAGATAAAGGTAACAATGAAAATTTATCTGGAGTTGTATATCTGATAAATTGTAAATTTTGCGACAGAATTTATATTGTTGAAACTGGCAGGAGATTAAAAACTTGTATGTATGAGCATAAAAGAGATTGTGAACTAGGAAAGCAAAATACTGGTTTATCACAACATGCATGGGAATGAAATCATTATTTTGATTTTGAACTTGAAAATATCAAAATTTTAGTTTGGGGAAACAATACTCATAAAAGGAGAGTTATTGAGACCATTTTCATGAATAAACATATTAAAACTTCCGTTAATTTAAAAACAGTAAAATTGAATATTAACAAAATTTACCAAAGCATTATATATAAAACTGTTTAAAAAAAATTATTTAAAAAATAAATAACAGTCAAAGTATAAATTTTGGCGCACTTTTCATTTGTGATGCTAATTTAATATCAGCAACACTATAACACAACACTTAGTTTGTGTGTCAAATGTAGTTATTATATAATATTGAAGCCTCTGTGAGTTTTTGAGGTTTTAATTTAAATCTCAGTGATATCTACGAAAATAACAAAAATATATTAAAAAAATAGGACAGATCATGTTATACTTCAATGAAGGCTACATTTTAATATAATTAAAACATGAAAAAGGAAACCACAATGTGGATAAACTAAAATTTTACTCCTAAATGGCTATAGTATAAGCAATAGAAACGAAATGTTTTATGCATTTATCAACAATACTACATGTAAAAAACAAAAAATGTTTTCGAAAAAGCTTTTTAACTATTAATAAAAAAAATGTCTACTATAAATTAAAATGTATGATTATATTAATTTTTGACTTAGGCGATAATTACCTCTAAAGAAGACATGGAATAAGGTCGAAAAGTACGTCGGTAGATATAACAAATAAATTATGATTCTTTAACATCTAAATCCATTGCCTTTTTATGTGAGCCTATGACCAAATTAATTTATTCATGAAGAATAACTAAGTTATTTAGAAAAACGGTCGAAGATAATTTACAGTGAGGAAATACTCCAATTCACTGAATATACATATACATATATATTTCTGCTAAATAGTTGAATAGACATGAAAATAGTTTGATTTCTAATCAAAAAGTTGAATTTTCAACCGAAAAGACGAGTTTTCAACTTAAAACTTTATTTTCAACTAAGTAGATAAATTTTCAACTATAATTATGATTTTTCAATCAAAAAATATAATTTTTCAACCAAAAAATATAAATTTTAAACAAAACATGAGATGGTTGATATTTCAATCATTGCATTTGAATATTTAAATAAATATTCCATTTAAATATTCTTTATTTTAGTGGAAAATTAATGTGTTTTGTTAAAAAATTAACTTTTTTATAGAAAATTATTCTTTTTCTTTGGAAATTAATCTTTTTGGTTTAAAATTCATCTATTTCAGTTAAAGATTCATCATTCAAGTTAAAAATTCATCATTTTGGTGGAAATTTTGTTTTTGGTTGAAAATTAATTCTTTAACTGAAAATTTCACTATTACATTTTTTGGCTAAAAACTGATCTTTTTTAGTTCAAAATTCAACTATGTGGTTGAAAATTAATCCTTTTTAGGTAAAAATTCAACTATTTGGTGGATAATTCATGTATGTTGTTAAAAATTGTCTTTTTTGGTAGAAGAATAATCTTCTCAGATGAAAATTTAACTATTTGGTTAAAAAATCATCTTTCTGGTTGAAAATGCAATATTTTTGATTGAAAAGTTAGGAATTCGAAGTTTTTTAAATTGAATTTAATAATACCCAAATCAATTTTACCTAAATATGCACTGAATTTGAAGTATAAGACAAAGTAAAAATTTGTTTGAATCATTATTCAAATTCATGAACTTTAGCGCAAAATTTAAGAAATGATTGATCATGTCTAGTATTATTTAATTATTTAATTAATTGATGGTGTTGATATGTTTAAGCATATCTTGTAATATATTTAATGTAATCTTTCCAAATTAAACATATTAAGTGAATCCCTAGAAACTGAAAAAAAATTATTTATAATAAACTCGCGAAACTGTATGCATATTCTAAACGAATTGTTAAAAAAATTGCGAAGTATTTGAATGGCTCACTATAAAAATATTATACCTCGAAAATCTTGAAATGCCTGGAAAAGCTTGGAATTGTCAGGGCATTTTTTTTTGTTGGATTTGAGTAGACACCCTGCATTATCCTCATGTGATTGGCATTGCATGTGTCATTGATGTTATTTTTCCCTAAATGGCCAAATTATAATTCGATCATATAAAAATTGTAATTAGTGGTGATTCCGAAATATAAAAATTATGACAATTGTTAATTCGGAAAATAACAATTAGAACAAATTATAGCAAATTGCTATTCAATCAAATGATTTTAGGTGAAATAAATATTATGAAAAGTAGAATATGGGGAATATTTATGTGCCTCTTTATGGACGGCTCCTCAAACTCTCAAATCATATAACGGTATTTTCATATTCCTGGATGTTGAGTAAAATGTACTTTTCTCGTTTATTTTATACCGCACAATTTCCATTCACATCCACTTGATGCTAGACTATTCAGGGTACTTACCAATGGACAGCGGCCACTGGTTCGTCATAAGTGAAACGAGGGTCAAGTATATTGCACTTTACCAGCCAAGGAAATTGAGGTGCTAGAAGAAGATCTCATCACAGTTTAGGTTTGGTAACCTTCTTCCTTTATATATTTTCCGAGACTCCCAGATCTCACACTTCTCATCCTTCAAGCCTATCTAAATACAAATTGCTTTCACGTTTTCCGTAAACGTGCCGATAATATTAACAGAAAACCAAAAATGCCCATGTGGAAAAGCAGAAAATTAACCTTTTCTCCCTCAGCTTTAGGTGTTATCGATTTACGAACTAAATTCATGGTGGATCGAAATTAGGAGGCATTAAATATGCAATGAATTTTTGCACAGAACTCTTCTACCCATTAACTATTCTACAAACAAGACTCATCCCCATGACAAAAAAAATGTGATTAAGGTTCTACCTAAGACAAAATAAAACTAGCTGTGAATTCAATCTCGAGTGTTTCCACTTTGTATTTGTAATCATATGGTGCTCATTTCACGAGCACTTTGCTTCCCGTTAGCAAATGTAGTTGCTTCCTTATAGAGGAAGCATTAGTGACTTTGTCAATAATATACAAACTAAAGTTTTCATTTTGATCAGTTTAAAAATACATAATTACAATATATGACAAATAATTTTCAAAATACAATGGCAAATCTGAGAAATCAAATTTTGTATTTGAAACGGTAATTTTTCAAGCTGGAAAAGGGAACAGAAATGTTCTGTCGCACCCTATCCCTTTCCCAGCTTTGTGATTTTTTGTCCAAAAAATGTCAGAATTATCAATCGATTGCTTCGAATCGAGGAATCTTTTCCGTTCTGGCAACAATTTTGAATTATGTTGGTGAAAAAAGTTTTACTACAGAAAACCGTTTTTTCAAATGTTATGGATTGCCATAGCTTCCTTACTCCTCAATAAAATATATCAATATGATAGGTCAATTGATTTGCATCGAATCAAGGAATCTTTTCCGTTATTGCATCAATTTTGAATTATGTTGAGGAAAAAAAATTACTATAAAAAACCGTTTTTTCAAATATTATGCATTGCCATAGCTTCCTTACTGTATAATGAAATGTATCAATATTATAGGCCAATCGATTCGTCGCGAATCAACACATCTTTTCTATTCTCACATCAACTTTGAATTATGAGGATGAGAAAATTTTTACTATAAAAATTGATTTTAAATATAATATAAATAACGATAACTTCCTTATTATTTGATAAAATGTATTAATCTTATAAGTCAATCGATTCGTCTCGAATCAACACATCCTTTTTATTGCTACATCAACTTTAAATTATGGAAATGAAAATCTTTTTACTATAAAAATCGATTTTCAATGTAATATAAATGACCAAATGTATGGTGGATCGAAATTAGAAGAGGCAGTGGAAATAAGTATGAAATAATGGAAGTGTTTGTGAAATCTTTTCAATCTATCCGAAATTTTTGCAAAATATTTGAAATCCCTGTAAAATCTTTGAAGTTTTTGGAAAATCATTGTAATCTTTCTGAAATGTTTGAAATATTTGAAAAATATTTGGTAAATATTTGGTAAAATATTTGAAATTTTTGCGAAATATTTGAAATATTTTAGAAATATTTGATTATATTTGTGAAATTATTTCAATCTTTGTGAAATCTTGGGGAATCATTAAAATCTTGGTGCACTCTTTCAAATCTATATGAAATTTTTGTGAAATATTTGAAATCCTTAGAAAATCATTGAAATCTTGGTGAAATCTTTCTGATATCATCGGAAATGTTTTTAAAATATTAGAAATATTTTTTAAATAACTGGTAATATTTGTGAAATTATTGAAATCATTGAAGTCTTTATGAAATCTTTTAAATCGATCCGAAATCTTTGAAATCTTTGCAATCTTTGTGATAAATTTGGAAATATTTTCCAAATATTTTTAATATTTTTGAAATATTTGGTAATATTTGTGAAATTATTGAAATTTTTGTGAACTCTTGTAAATCTATCTGCAATCTTTGCGAAATATTTGAAATCTTTGTGAATTTTTTTAAATCTTTGGAAAATCATTAAAATCATTGTAAAATCTTTCTAAAATCTTTAGAAACCTTCGGAAATATTTAGAAATTTTTACGAAATATTAAAAATATTTTTGAAAGATCTGATAATATTTGTGAAATTACTGAAATCTCTGTTGTATCTTAGGGAAATCATTGAAATCTTTGTGCACTCTTTGAAATCTATCTGAAAATTTTTTGAAATAATTCAAATCTTTGTGAAATCTTTCAAATCTATCCAAAATCTTTGTGAATTATTTGTGAAATTTTTTAAATCTTTGGGAAATCATTTATATCTTTCTGCACTTTTGAAAATCTACCTGAAATTAGGCGAAATATTCTTAATCTTTGTGAAATCTTTGGGAAATCATTGAAGTCTTTATGGAATCTTTCAAATCTATCCGAAATCTTTGCTAAATATTTGAAATTTTTGGGAAATCATTGAAGCCTTAGTGCAATCTTTGATATCTATCTGAAATCATTGCGAAATATTTGAAATCTTTGCGGAATCTTAGGGAAATTATTGAAATCATTGTGGACTCTTTGAAATATATCTGAACTTTTTGTGAAATAATTGAAATCTTTTAAATCTACTAAAATCTTTGCGAAATATTTTTGAAATTTTTTCAATCTTCGGGAAACATTAAAATCTTTGTGCACGCTTGGCAATCTATCTGAAATCTTTGTGAAATCTTGGGGAACTCATTGAAATCTTCGTAAATTATTTCTGAAATTTTTGAAAATCTTTGCTAAATATTTGAAATATTTTGAAAACATCTGATAATATTTGTGAAATTATTGAAATCTTTGGGAAATTATAAAAATATTCGTCGAATCTTTGAAATCTACCTAAAACCTTTAGGAAATGTTTGAAATCTTTGTGAAATCATTGAAATGTTTGTAAAATCTTTCTGAAATGTTTGGAAATCTTTGCGAAATATTTGGCAATATTTGTGAAGTTAGTGAAATCTTTGTCAAATCGTTCGCAATATCGATTTTATACCTGTATTTATTATTATTTATTATTCACTATTTATTGTTCACTTATTATTCATGATTTATGTTAAATTTTTACATAGTATAATATTATTATATTATGCTGCTTCTGAAAATTAGCATGTATTAAATATTATACAAAGAATTTTATTAAGAAATTGTCTTATCCTCTAAACTAACCCTATACACGAGACTCATTACCATAACAAGAAAAATTCAATTTAGGCTCACCATAGATAATGCAAAAAAAGCCCCTGTACGCCTGAGTGTTTTCTTTGCTGTATATTGAGAAACTAAATTTTTGGTGAATCGAAATTATCAGCTAATAATATGAAAAGAATTTTTCACAAAATTTGCCAATCCCCTAAACCAACCTAAATCACAGTGAACATTCTGCGAATTAAAAGACATTTGTGCATCTTAATTCTCTTGCACAGTTAAATTAAAACTTTGAAAATATCTCATGAACTATTAAAAATATTAGACATCTTTTATGTTAGTGCTTTTCGCTGGAAATTATTATTTTCCAAAAGAATGTTAATATACAATCATAAAGTTTTGGAATTGAAACAACAACAAAAAATTAGTTGATGTAAGCGTTTTATACCGGATATATTTATTTTGAATGAAAAATTATTATATTTCAGAGACTAATTTTTTTTCTTCAATTTTTAACATACAATAATAAAGTTTTGAAATAGAAATTCAAAAAAAATGTAGTTGATGTAAGCGTTTTATACTGAAAATGGTTATTTTTAATGAAAAATTATTATATTCCAAAGATTAAAATTTTTCAACAGTTTACGTTTTTTGGTTCTGTTATAATATTTTGGCAGGAATTGACGGTTTAAAAAAAATCATTATATGTTAAAAGTTTAAATTTTAAATTACTTCAGCGTTTTATACGAAAAATGAGTATTTTAAAAATGAAGTCGTTATAGTTTCAACACGGATTTCATTTTTTGAACAATTTGACGTTATTTTCATGTTTTTCACAGGAATGCGGTTATTTTTAATAAAAATTGACAAAATAAAGCAAAATTATATTTCGAAGAAGATTCACAACTTTTCATCAATTTTAGATTGTACTGGCGTTTTCACCGGTAATCGGTTATTTTAAACAAAATTAATAAATTGGAATTTTTAATTTAAAAAATTATGAGATTCGTTACATTATCATTATTTTCAAATTATCATTTAGAATCAATAAATTGACAATTATTGGTTCTGTTGGTAGTTTATACCGGGAACCGTTACCTTCATCAAAAAATAAATCGATTTTAAAGAAGATACCATTTTTTTAAACAATTGTTGGTAATACTCGAGTATTTCACCGGAAACCGCTATATATTAATTTCATAGAAGATTATTAAGTTTTGAACAATTTTAGTTTATGTTAACATGTTTTACTGTTAATGAAAAAATATTTCGATTTCGAAGAAAACTTACAATTTTCAAACAATAATAGGATATGTTAGCGTTTTCTTGCACCTGAAACCAGTTATTTAAAACCAAAATCAATTTGTCTTTTCATTCGGAAATTGGTATTTTTGAACAAAAATGCAACGTTTGATATTCTGTATATTGTACAAAAATATTATACATATACTAATTCCGAGGGGCTATTATTTGATTCTTGATTACACTAGATTGCAAAATTAAAAGATTGCATTGAATTTCAAAGCATTGCATGGGATTGCAAAAAATTGCTTCGGGATTTCATGGAATTGCATCGAAATTGCATGAAATAACAAATGATTTTAAAAGATAGCATGAGACATTGCATGACATTTCACGGAAGTGCATTAGATTGCACGAAATTCAGCAGATGATAAATTTTATATTGCTCGAGATTTTATAAATATTGCATGGAATTGCAAGGAATTGCAAATGATTGAATGTGATTGCAGAAGATTACATTGACCTTTAAAGGATTGCATTGAGATTTCCTGGTATTGCATCAATATTGCATTTGATGACAACGAATTTTAAAGAATTTCTCGGAATTGGATAATATGACATGAGATAGCGTCGATATTACATGATATTGCATCGAGGTTGCATGGGAACACAACAGATTTTAAATGAATAAATGTTATTGCAAAAAATGTTTAAGGATTGCTTGGGATTGCATCGAAATTACATATGACTACAAAAGATTGCATAGGATTACAGGATATTGCATGGTATTACAAGAGGTTTTAAAGGATTGCAGGAGATTGAATTTAATGATAACGGATTTTGAAGGATTTCATGTTACAGTAAAGGATTTTAAAGGATTGTATGAAATTACATGGGAAACAAAAGATTTCAAAGCATTTCTTGGGATTACATAATGTGACATGAGATTGCGTCGATATTGCATGGCATTGCATCGAGATTGCATGAAATGACAAGATATTTTTAATGGAATGCATGTTATTGATAAGAATTTTTAAGCATAGCGTAGGATTGCATCGAGATTGCATGGGATAACAGGATATTACATGGTATTACAAGGGGTTTCGTAGGATGACAGGAGAGTGCATAGTATTACAAGGAATTCAATAAGATTGCATGTGATTTCAGGAGATTGCATTGTATTTCAAAGGATTGCATGATGTTCCAAAGGATAGCATCCAGAATTTATGGTATTGAATCGAAATTGCATGGGATGACAAGGAATTTTAAAGGATTGCATGTATTGCAAAGAATTTCAAGAAATTGCATGATATTGCAAGAGGTTTTAAAGGATTGCATGTTATTGCAGAGGATTTTAAGAATTTGCATGAGATTGCAAATAATTTTACATGAGATTTCATGATATTACAAGGGATTTTTAAAGGAGTGCTTGGAATTATATAAAATGCATGGGATTGCTTGAGAGATTGCATTGGATTATAGGAGATTGTATAGTATTAAAGATTTCTTGGGGTTGCATCTTGATTTTATGGGATCACAAGAAATTGTATAGGATTTCAGGAGATAGCAAGAGAATATAAAGGATTGCATGGGATTGGAAAGAGTTAAATCGAGATTGCATGGTATTGTATCAAGATTTCATGGAATGATAAGAGAATTTGAAGGATTGCAAGTTATTGCAAAGGATGTCGAAGGATTGCATGGGATCACAAGGAGTTTTGAAGGATTACTTGGGTTTTTATCTAGAATGCACGGGATTAAAAAATATTGCACAGTATTGGAGGAGATTATATGGCATAAGCAAGAGATTTTAACGGGTTGCATGGGATTGCAGGAGATTTCAATAAATTTCAAATAATTGCATGGGATCGCAAAGCACTGTATGGAGATTGCATGATATTGCTTAGAGTTCGCATGAGATGACAAGGTATTTTGAAGGATTGCTTGTGACTGCATCATATAGTATGATATTGCATTGAGATTGCATTATTTGCATTAATATGGCATGATATTGCATTGAGATTGCATGATATTGCATTAAGATTACATTATATTGCATTGATATTGCATGATGTTGCATTGAGATGACATGATATTGCATTGAGATTGCATGATATTGCTTCGAGATTGTATGAGATGACAAGGGATTTCAAAGTATTGCATGTTTTGGGAAAGGATTTTAAAGGGTTGCATGAGATTGCAGGGGATCATGAGGGATTTTGAAGGATTGCTTGGAATTGCATGATACTGCACGGGATTATACAAGATTTCATAGAATTATACTAGCTTGCATGTTATTAAAGATTTCTTGGGATTGCATCGTGATTTTATGGGATTACAAGAGATTGCATAGGATTTCAGCAGATGACAAGAGAATTTAAAGGATTGCATGGGATTAGAAAGAATAGAATCGAGATTGCATGGTATTGCATCAAGATTTCATGGGATAACAAGAGATTTTGAAGGATTGCATGTTATTGCAAAGGATGTTGAAGGATTGCATGGGATCACAAGGAATTTTGAAGGATGGCCTAATGTTGTATCGAGAATACACGGGATAAAGAAAGATGCATCGTATTGGAGAAGATTGTATAATATTGCAGGAGATTGATGGTGACACAAGATAATTCGAAGAATTGCATAGGATTTCAAAAGATTGCATAGTATTGAAGGATATTGTATGGCATTACAAGGGATTTTAAAGGATTGCATAAGAATATCAAAGCATTGTATAGATACTAAATAATATTAGATCGAGTTCGCATAAGATAACAAGATATTTCCAAGGATTGCTTGGGATCGCATTGAGGTTGCATGACATTGCATTGAGATTGCATGATATTGCATTGAGTTTGCATGATATTGCATTGAAATTGCATGATATTGCATCGAAATTGTATCATATGAAAAGGGACTTTGAAGGCTTGCATGTTTTTGGAAAGGATTTGAAATGTTTGCATGAGATTGAATTGCGATTGCATGATATTGCATTGAGATTGCATGATATTGCATCGAAATTGTATGAGATGACAAGGGACTTCAAAGGATTGCATGTTTTTGAGAACGATTTTAAAGGTTTGCCTGAGATTGCATTGAGATTGCATGGTATTGCATTTAGATTGCATTATATTGCATTGAGATTGCATGATATTGCATTGAGATTGCATGATATTTCATTGAGAATGCATGATATTGCATTGAGATTATATGAGATGACAAGAGACTTTCAAGGATTGCATGTTTTTCGGAAGGATTTTAAAGGTTCGCATGAGATTACATTGAGATTGCATGATATTGCATTGAGATTGCATGATATTGCATCGAGATTGTATGAGATAACAAGGAATTTTGAAGTATTGCATGTTTTTGGAATAGATTTTAAAGATTTGCATGGCATTGCTTGGGATCATAAGGGATTTTAACGATTGCTTGGAATTGCATGATATTGCATGGGATCATAAGAGATTGCACAGGATTGCAGGAGATTGCAAGGGATTTTCAAAGACTGCACGGGAACGCATGAATTTGTAAGGAATCCCATCGAAATTGCACGGGATTGCAAAATATTGCATGGGATTGTATACTCACTCATAGAGAGAGTATACACCAAATTGAAGGAGTAATTACCCTCTCAAAATTTAATTAAAAATGTTCGTGAACCATAAAAACAATATTCGCACGTATGTTTGTTTTCTGGTTGCAGAAAAAAAAAAGTGGAACAATGCAGGTAAAGACTACCCCTAAATAAAACAAAATCAACCCTCTATTGAAATATTGAAGGTCTCTAAAAGAAATTTCGCCTCCCCTGTATAAAACTGTATTTAGTACAGTGGTCTATTACTTGCGACCTATGACCTTATTATCCAGCACAGCCTCACGCATGTTGCACATGCACATACAGACAAAAGCATACACGCATTGTGTGACTTGAATTTGCATATGCTCTAGCGTGCATAGGGAGGTCGGCTTCAGTGTAATGTCGACATTGTGTGTTTACAGCACAGGCGTATCCGCGTGGAATCGGAGGCTTTAACGAACGTCACCCGGATGAATAATTTATTGCGTTACGTGGAGCTGTGGGAGGATGTCTGAGAGCACGTGCAACATACTCTGCTGTCTGAAGTCTACCTCCGTGCCTTGTTTTACTCACAATCAGATATTTCCTTAAAAGTAGATATCAACCCGTAGCGTCGCGACTTATAACAGCGATCCATTTTCAATCAGGACACCCGGTAGCTAAATGAAATGTAAATTGTCTTGGGACATTGTGGTCAGGGTTGCTTTGAAAATAACATTCAATGGCCACATGCAGTTCAATTGAAATTGCAATGCGAATTTATTTAATGATCATGTATCTCCTACATTTCCGAAACAGTGTACCTACAAACGTAACGGAGTTTTAGAAATTTGTTTTCCTGGTCTGAAAACTACAACACCTTTTTCGCTCGTATCTCTGGGCAGAAACGCCTTTATTTTTGGTCGGGTGTCCGTTAGTCGTACTTTTTCACTCTAAGAGACAAGACGAGAATCGAGACTTAAGTCGAGACGAGGCGAGACTCAAGATAAGACGAAATTCAAGACGAGGATAGATTCAAGCCGAAGCGAGATTCAAGACGAGACGAGATTCAAGACGAGGCGAGATTCAAGACGAGATAAGACGAGGCCCTTACTTGAGATCCTTTTTCGATCTTTTCTCAGATCAATTTTTTGTCTTAAAAAGGGGTGTTTTTTATTTCATAGGATGGTTTTTCATCTTTTCTAGACTTTTTCATATTATATAAAAAAATCGTTTAAACATAATAAAAACCCTGTATGAATAAATTTTCCATTATTTGGGGAATAGTTGAGTAAATAGTGAGCAATAATATTACATCAAACATGGGATTGGAGACAGATATTGCTTATATTTACACTCAATACAATACATCCTCAGTAAAGCGGATTAATTCTGCGGATTGGAACCGGGAAAGAATATATATATACAACGTGTTTGCATTTATGCTCGAAAGAGCACAATGCATATTCCAAACAAGCACTATTTTCTATACATAAAACTCACTTAAAAACACAATTGTTTGAAAAAAAATGTTTCAACTTCGTTTCACATTTACAATTCACATACATGCCCTTCGCATGAATGCACCCAAAAATATTTTTTTCATTGTCGATTAAAATTTCTTTTAAGGGCCGTCCATAAACTACGTTACCAATTTTGAACTATTTTCAACCCCCCTTCCCGCACCCTCTTTGGCGAACTCAGTTTGCCCCCCCCCCCTAAAATTATAGCAGTCCAAAAAATTTTCAGAACAGAAAATAAGGTGATTTTTCAATATGAAACTCTTTAAATTTCTAAGATTTCTAATCGAAATATATTGCGTTTTCAACAAAATAGTTGAATTATTATCAACAAAGGAAGACGAATTTAAAAAAAAATCATTTTTAACAAAACGGTTGCATCAACAACCAAATAAATGAATTTTCAATCAAGAGAGATTGATTTCAAACCAAATATGTGTAGTTCAAAATAGTTCAAATTTCGACCAATTTGTTGATTTTTTTACCCAAAAAGATGCATTTTCAACCAAATAGTTAAATTTTCAACAAAACGTATTTATTTTTCATCGAGAATAATAATGTTTTAGCAAGAAAGACGGATTTTCAACAAAATGCATTAATTTTTTAACAAAATTGTTGAAATTTTAATCGAAAGTATGAATTTTTAACCAAAAAGGTCATTTTCAACTTAATAGATTAATTTTCTACCAAATTCTTGGAACTTCAGGCAGAGAAGACGATTTTCTACGGAAAAGTTCAATTTTAAACTCGAAAATATGAATTTTCAAGTGAAATTATAAATCTTCAACAAAAAACAGAACAAATTTCGAAAATGTAGTTTGACTCTAAACCAATTAGTAGATTTTTTCATCAAAAAAGATAAATTCTTAACAAAACATGTCTTAGTGGATATTTTAACTAATTTTCTAGAGAAACGAAAAAAAATCTACCTCGGCCCGGATTGGAGCCGGGAACGCCACTAATTAAAATTATGAATCTTCAACCAAAAAAAAAAATCAATATTTAAAAAGAAGTGTGAATTGCAACCAAATGTGTATTTATTTAGAATAAAAAACAGTTGAATTCAACCAAAAAGACGAATTTTCAACAAAGTAGATTAATTTTCTAACAAAAAAGACGCATTTTTCACAAATTACATTTATTTTTTAACCGAGATGTATTTTCCACTAAGATGATGAATCTTACAAAAAATGAATTTCCAACAAACGTGTTCAACATTCAACCCAATAGATGATTTTTTAACCAACAAGATTAATTTTCTAAAAATGAAATAGTTGAACCTTCAACCAAATAGATAAATCTTCAACCGAATTTGGAACCAAAAATATTATAGTGGAATTTAAAACTAAAATTACTCAGATTTTCTTATTGTATTTTATTAAAGTGGTGAGAATATAAGCAAACAAACCAGAAAAAGGAAAAGGTTCTTGAAAACAGCGTTAAAGAGAAGATTTCTTGAAAAAAGGGGAAAAGAGGGGAATAGGGGAAAAAGTGTGAAGTCTGAAATAATAAAGTGACCTCAAGAGTCACGTTGGTACGATAAAATAAACATTTGTACCTCTAGCCTCAGGAACGTTTACTGTCGGCACCATCGGGACCTCGGTTGCTTGACATAGTCGCAGCTAACCTGGTTAGAGTCAGTGTAATCTGTGAATATACCTGAGGAGGATTCTAGTCCCCTGCGATTGAATCATTTACTTGTTGAATCTACCATGAAACAATAATTTTCTGGCTGTTAAAATTCAGCATCATTTCTGCACCACCCAGGTAACCCATCCTATTAAAGTTACATGAATCAAAAGGAACAGGATACTAATTTAAATTTCAAGATTATGATGCCTTGGTCAGAGTCTGGCTGTCTTTTTGATATGTTGAAAAGTGGCGACTGGGTCCTTCGCCACAACTGCCCATTCATTGCCGCTTATTCAACAATTTCTGGTAGTCTCAGAGCCAGCGACACTGAACCTTGCGCTCCTTAAAGTCGCCTTTCGGAATAGCTGACAGCTGCTTCATCGCATTCTTCTGTTTCTCTGGGTCCTAAAGTCGTTTTCCTTCCAGAGGAAACTTCATTTTGGGAGACAGCCAGAAATCACAGAAAGCCCGGTCAGGACCGTATGGTGACTGTAAGTAGGGTGAGGCCGCGTTTCACCATAGTCTAAGAGCCAGCGACCTTGCGTCATCGCGGATATTGATGAAAAAATTTAGGAATGATAGTTTGCATGTATGGTAATAACGAACCGCCATGCTGACCAAGCAAATCCTGAACCCACGTATCTTCATTAATCATTGAACAATCAATTTTCCCACAAAATTAGCATGATCGCGGAATTAAAAAAACTGAATCACATGATTGGCGGCATCGAGCACTCATTGGAAATATACGTATGCCTCCCTTCAATCATGTTCAACCGGTTCAGGGCAGGCAATTAAGGTACGTGGGCTTAGGATTTGCTTGCTCAGCATGGCGGTTCGTTATTACCCTTCATGCAATCTATCATTCCTAATTTTTTTATCAATATCCGCGATGATGCAAGGTCTAGTGTCGCTGGCCCTTATACTATGGTGAAACGTGGCCTTGCACTACTTACAGCCACCATACGGTCCTGACCGGGCTCCCTCTGATTTATGGCTGTTTCCTCAATTGAAGTTTCCTCTGAAAAGAAAACTACTTTAAGATCCAGAGAAAATAAAGAAAATGCGATGAAGCTGCTATTAGCTATTCCGGAAGGTGACTTTAAGGTGCGTTTCCGAAAGTGAAAGGATCTCTGGAAGAAGGTTGTGTCTTCCTCTATGATAGGGTCTCTTGAAGGTTGTAAACATATAATCCTCGTTTCCTCTTAGGACTTAGACCTTTGGTTCTCTCCAAATAGCTCAGTAGCACTGTAGCAACGCAAGCGCTTTTGGGCTCGTTGAAGAAAGGTAACATAAAAGATGTCTAAGGTGTTTCAACTCGCGACGTTTTAATTTGATCCTTTATCCTTATGGTTACACTATACTTCGATGCCACGATGCCACTTATTTCAATTAGTGACAATGTCTGTACCCTATGTGCTGTTGCTAACGCTAGCAAACACACTAATTTGAAAGTGAGCGATTTCAAGTCTAAAGAATTCAGAGGTTCGAGCGCTTCTGCCAATTTGAAACCGTTTCCGTGTTCCAGGTTGAGTCGTATTTAGGTCGCGGTGGTCTGGTTTTAAAAACCCTTTTGAAAAAATGACTGATCGAAGCATCGCTGCCTAGATCCACCGCACTTATCCAATTAATAACGGGTAATTCAGAGTTTAGCGTTCCATATGAAGTACCTAAGTTAAAATGAAAGGTTAAGTATTTAAGTACTAGGTGGACATTTGGTTGTAGAGGGTCTCTATCGACACTCTGGCAATAGCCCCACCCAGGGTGAGATGTTTTGGTAGCGGATGACTCAGGGACCCGCACGGAGATAACAGTAAGCTGGAAGACGGAGAAAAAATGAATGGGTCTTCTATTAGCATAGATTTAAATAGAGGAAACCAAGGCTGTGTGGGCCAATCAGGAACCACCACTATTCCCTGAGCTTTATCCGTATTAGTTTCCTGTAATACCTTCGCGATCACCGCGAAAGGTGGAGAGGCGTAACAAAAATGTTTACTCCAGTTTACCATGAATGCATCTATGTATCGAGCTTCTGGATCTCGCTTCCAGGAGCAAAAAAGTTTGGTCTTTGCATTGCTCCTTGCAGCGAATAGGTAGACCTGGTAGACCCCACTTTTTCACTATATTTTGAAAAAACCGATTTCCTAATTACCATTCTGTATCCACATTGACTCTTCTAGACTCTCTGTCTGCATTTATTTTTTTGCCGTGAGGGGATGTAGGAAGCAAAGATCCAAATCTTTCTTCTCTCGCACCAGGTCAAATTTCTTTTGCCTGTTTATTAAGTTCTACATACTGCACTCCTCCCATAGATTAATGTATGAAATTGCCGTGGTGTTATCAATTGTAAGTAAAATTTCACAATTTTCGTATCCCTTAGCAATCCCGTCAGCGACGCGTCCGAAGAAATCTCTAGTTTTCAATTAAGTGATCCAATCGGATTTTTTGCTAAAGAAATACTATTTAACAACCAACTAAGTTAGTTGTTAACGCAGAAATGAATAAGCATTATTCTGTCAAAATCTTGTTCATTTAATATTAATGCCTTAAACTATGCTCTTTCCAAGAGCTTCGTATATAATATCCCAGAGGGGATTCCTGGACATGATGCAACTAATACTCCAATTAATCCAGCGATTTCTCTAATCGAGGAAGAATCTTTGTTTCTAAATTCCCGAATAGTAATATTAAATTCCATTTTCTCATCCTCTGGTAAAGATAGTGTCATGTAACTAGAATTTATAATCAACCCCAAATACTTACACCTCTGTTATGGTTCTTGTTTGCTTTTTTCTTCATTCACGTTAGAGCCTAATTTATTAGAAAATTTTCTCGTAACAGGTAAATTTTCTGGGCATTCGGTAAGTGAGCTACCGATATATGAAATTTCATCTAAATATGCTGTCGATAGCCACCCTTTTTCTCTTAGATAATTGAACACTGGCTTTAATAACCACGTGAATACATAAGGACTTATACAAAGTCCTTACCAGAAAATAAGCATCTTTTAAGTCCAGCTTACATAGAAATAAATTTGGATAAACTAACTTCAAGGCTACCCTTAGATCTTCAATTTAAAAATGATACGTCGTTATCAATTGATTTAAACATTTCAGGTTCAATGTGAATCTTTTAGATCCATCTGGTTTGGGAACCAGCAAAAAGGGGAACAAGAATTGGTCTACTACCGCTTTACATTTAACTATTGTTTCCATCGATAATAACTTTTTTACTTCCTTTTATAAAAAACTTTCATCTTCTAACGAAAACTGCGGATCTTTATTAAAGCTCAGAGATTGTAGTGGCTTTGTCTGGAAAGGAATTTTGTATCCTTTCACACAATTTGAGACAAAAACATCGCGAGAAGCCGCGGGGTTTTCAAATCTATTCTCTAAACTTATGGTTAGAACTTGTCGAAGTAGCGTACGACGATGTAATATCGAAGAACGAGACTCGAAATATAATAACGAATCTCTGAGAAAAAATTAATTTTTTAAGAAAAGAGTTTAACATTAAACCAAGAATATTTATCTTATGGTCAAAACCAAAAAGAGTATTCCCAAAAACAGTTTTTAACAGGTTCTTTGGTCTTAACCCAGAAAATTTTTTTCCAGCTTCTGAAAAACCCATTTAATTTTTAAATATGTGAAACCTATCTATCTTTTATCATTCGATATGATTCTTTATTTATTTCCTAATACATTAATGATACTAGTTGTACAATAATATTTGTAAAATATCGGGTTTTCTGGCCAGAACAGTCTAACCATATAATTAATAACATAATTCCAAATATTAGATGTTTTTCTACAACAAGATATCCGAGTTATATCTGCAGAAATAAAAAATTTACATAACCATCTCGCATTTTCGAAAAAACAAATTATTAGTTAGAGTTCAGATCAATTTGTCAATTATTTACGAATTTGGACGACTAACGAGACCAAAAGTTTACTTTCAAAATTATTAGAAAAATATATGTTAAAACGAAATACAGTCTTCTGATTAAATATTCAATAGTACATTTTACAAAAAGTTTGCATTGACAACCAAATAGATGAACTTTCTAGTAAAAGGGACGAGTTTTCCGAAAAACAGTTAAGGATTTACCTAATTCGTAAAATGTTCAAGCCAAAAAGACGAATTTTTTGGAAGACAATCGAATTTTTAACAAGAAAGTTACTTTTCAACCAAGAAGACTCTACCACAAAGAAAAGAATTTTCGATCCAAGAGGATGAATTTTTAACAATATAGTTGAACTTTCAAACAAAAATGATGACTTTAAGTGAATCATCATATTTTTCGAAACTAATTAGATTTTTAACAAAATAGTTGAATTTCGAAATAGTCCACTTTTCAGCATACAAAGGTACGTTTCCAATGAAATGGTCGAATTTTCAATCAGAAAAAATTAAAATTCATTCAAATATTTGAATTTTCGAAGAAAAAAGAAACAATTTTTAGAAGACAGCGAAAAGAATCGAATAATTTAGAAAACCGTGGACTTTTAAATCGGAAAAGATGAATTTTTAACAAAAAAGATCATTTTCAATCAAGAAAGATGAATTTTCAACAAGATGGTTGAATTCTCAGCCAAATAAAAAAAAAAAATAATTTTCTACCTAAAAAGACGACTTTTTAACAAAATATATAAATTTTCTACCAAACAGTAGAATTTTCAGCCAAAAAGTTTGATTTTCATCAACAAAAAATAACAAAATGGACGATTCTAAGGTAATGTATGTAATTTTGCAGATTTTCTTTTTAATTTCAGGAGAATTTCGAAATATTTTAGAAGATATTTAGGATAATTTAACGTTTTGAAAAATTTTAAGTATTATTTGTAATTTCAAGAAAATGAAATTCAAAAAATTATAAATGTAAACTTTTTAACATTTCGGAAAAAGTGGGAAAACTTAAATTAATTTATTACTTTGACTGATTCATTGTTAGAGAAAATTAAAAAATATGAAACAAATTTGTAAAGAATTTGCAAAAATGTTGGAAAAAATATGGAAGATTTAAAGGCAATTTTTGTAATTTTAAAATCTTTTCCAAATTTTTAGGAAAATTCGGTTTAGTTTAAAAAATGTGTAGAAATTTGAAACAAAACGAACATTCCTGAAGATAATGAACAAAACCTGTAGAGTGAAAAAAAAATGTTAACAAAACATTTTACGTTCTTTGAAAGATTTTAAGAAAATGAAACATATTTTTAAGTCTGCTAGCAACATTTTAAATGATTCGTTTTTTTTTTAAATCGATGTGAAGAGAATATTCAAAAAGATTTTAAAATATTTACAAATTTGTCATAAAAAGAACCTAGAAGATTTTATGATCATGTTTTTAATTTTTCAGATTTTTTCCCCTATTTCAGGAAAAACTCGAATTATTTGAAAATATATTTAGAATGTTTCCACGTTTAAAAAATATTTAAAGATTATTTATGATGTCAAGAGAATGCAACGAAATTTGAAATCGAATCTAGGTTTTTTAACATTTCGAGAAAAACTTTGAAAACCTTTTAAGAATTTTGACAGATTTCAAGCAAATACAAATATGTTCTCAAGATTCCTCTGAAAATTTAAAATGATTTTTCATTTTGAACAAATAATTGTCAAAGAAAATTTAAAAAGGTTCAATGAGAATTCTAAAACTGTGGAAGATTTTTGGAAATATGGAAGTGCAATTTTTGTAATTTTGAAAGTTTTTTTTTTAATAATTTTTTTAGAAAAATTCGAGTTAGTTTAAGAGACATGTAGGGTTCTCAGAATTTTTAAAGAGATTGAAAATATTTTTAACGCAAAAAAAAACATTTTCGAAAATGTATAAAATATTTCTTAATTTCTTCCAAACTTTTAAAAGTCTTGAAGTTTAAGAGGTCAAATTGACTACAATTATTTCTCAGATTTTGTAACACCCTATAAAATGAAGAAATTTTCTTTACAATTTTCTGAATTCATTTTCGACATATCTGACATCTTCAGATATTTTTTCAATTTTCCGCAAAATCGTGGGAAAATTATATTTATACTTTAAGATCAAAATGATAATACTTATTATCCTGATTCTCATATCTCGGAATATCTTTCTAGCTAGAATATGAATCTATGACAAATTATTTTCTACTCAAATTGACAAACTTTTCCTTTTCTTAAAATGATATGTCCTTTATTTAATAAATACGTTTTTCCTAATACTATACTCTACTATTTTATTTTAATATGCATAATAGGTTATTATCAGAAGATATGTTTTAGTGGCACTATTATGCAATTTACTTCCTTTTAAGTTTTTTAATTTACCTATATTAATATTAATTTCATATTAATTATTGAAAAATATTTAGACTTTAATCAGAATATTGTGAACTTTCTGATTATCAAAAAAAAATGAGGAATTGACATTTCACGGAAAAGATAAATAAAAGTTTTCCATCGAAACTCATTCGTACTTCACTCATTTAGAAAAAACTTAAAAGTAGCAGCACAAAACTAGATAACCACCATTTTCAGCAAAAACTATTGTGGTAAAAGGATTTTTTGAAATATAATTTCATTATCATTTACCATTTCTAATAAAATTACAGTTTACTGATATTTCTTAAATTATTATCATCTAATCACTAAAGAAATAATATATATTCAATATTTCTTAGCATTTCACCAAAAACATGTCTGCCGTACCCATATTTTGGGAATATGTTTTTATTTTTGCAAACAAATAAAAATTCCTTTTTTAGTCGCTAATAAAAGCTAATTTTGAAAACTCATGACATTTTAATCTCCAAATTCTGGGTCGCTCTTCTCCAAATTAGCTGAATTTTTGACATCAAACTCCATTTATCCGTATGCACAAGGTTCATACCACAGGACCATTTTTGCTCCTTCTTTTTTTAACTGAAACATTAATTTTTTTCATCACAATCTAAATTTAGCTCTACTTTAGTTTGGAATTGGATTTATTTTTCAAAATTGATTCGTTGTTTCAAAAATTTTAATGTTACTGGTCATCCAGTTCTGTACTGCCACCCTTCTACTACAAAATAAGAAATTGTGTTTTTATATTGAGACACCTTCACATATTCCGCTTCTGTAATTTCAAAAGTTTTTCAAAATTTTTTAGAAAAATTCGACTTAGTTTAAAAGACAGGTAGGAATTTTAGAAGTTTTCAGGCTTGAAAATCTGAAAGGGGATAAACTTGAAGTTCTTAACGTTCAAATAAACATTTTTCAATAATTGCTCTCTAATCTAAAAACATTGCAATTATATAATGGTTCATTAGATTTAAAATAATAATATTATAAAAGAAACTTACATCACTGGGGAAAATTCCAGATTCAGGGTTGCTTTCGCTCTAAAATCACATTAATGGCCACGAACAAGTGACACATCAAGTTTTATACATGCACTATTGGAAGAAATAAAATTTACGACTGAAGACACCATATGCCTGTATACAAACCTTTTTTTATTATTCCGTGGAAAGTAAAATGGAAAATATCTACTTCCTCTAGACTAGAAGAATAATTTACTTTTTATGTGGGCTCTCCAGCTTCTTTTTAAACTAATGCCTTAGTGGAACGTGCAATGTTTTCTGGCACAGCATATACATTGCAGCGTCTGCATAGTGCAGTTGTAGTTCCCCCCCCCCCCTTTACCTTGAATCTGTATCAACTTTATGAAATTCTTCCCAATCCCATGTTGAGAAGTCCATAATAACTTTGCAAAGAGTTGGGTGAACAATAAATTTTCCGCATCTTCCGTTGTACTTATTCCAACGTTTATCGAAGAATACCTTGTGCAGCATAAACTTTATCGTGCTCATTTTTCATAAACTTGGAGGTTGAGGATTTCTCTGTAGAAAATGGCTCGTGCACACTTGAGTTGGAATTTATCATTTTCTTATTAAAACTGATCAGCCCGCGTGGAGAGCTTTACATGGTGACTTTGTGAAGCTCTTCACCTGGGGTGATTGCTGGAGAGATTGATCAGCGAACCGGATCAGAGCAGCGTTGTGGAACAAACTGTTGTTTAAATAAGCAGCACGGGAATTCGAAAAGGTTTTGTAATTACACTTCTCTGACCAAAGAGCAACATTTTAATTTTTAATGAAATAGTTTGTTTTTCAAACGAAAAAGACAAATTTTTGAAAAACTGTTCAATTTTGAACCTGGAAAGTGAACTTTTTACAGAACAGTAGACTTTTCGACTAAAAAAGATGAGTAACAAAGTAGTTGACTTTTTAACAAAATAATCAAACCTCCAACAAAATAGTTGAATCTTATAATTAAAAAGAGCAGGTCTCAACCAAGAATGGGATAGTTGAATTTTCAGATCGAAAAAGATTTGTTATCAAAAACGAATCTCCAGTAAAATGGTTTTATTTTTAGATAAATAATTTTCTTCTACGAAAATAGTTGAATTTTCAACCGAAAATATAAAATTTCAAAAAAAGTCCATTGTCAAGCTGAAAAGATGAATTATCTACCGGAAAATATGAATGCTAAAAAAAAAGTTAATTTACGACCAAATAGATAAATTTTTAACAAAAAAATTTAATCCCAACGAAACATGTAATACATAATATTTCAATCAAAAAACAATTTTATTTTGAAAAAAATGAATTTTTAACAAAAAACATAAATTTTCAATTTAAAATATCAATTTTCAACCAAAAACAGAAGTCACATTTTCAGTAAAAAAAAATAGTTTTCAACTAAAAACAACGGATTTTCTTCAAAAAAGTTAATTTACGACCAAATGGTAATTCATTTTTTAACCCAAAAAAATTAAATCTCGACGAAACATTTGATACTTAATATTTCAACCAAAAAACATTTTATTAAAAAAAAATAATAAAAAAAAAACATGAATTTTCAACAGGAAAATTGAATTTTCAATTTAAAATATCAATTTTTAACCAAAAATGTAATTGACACATTTTCAATAATTAAAATTAGTTTTCCACTAAAAACAACGAATTTTCATCAAAAAACATAAATTTTTAAACAAATAGTTGAATTTTTTACTATAAAAGATCAGGGTTCAACCAAAAATGGGGTAGTTGAATTTTCAACCAAAAATATGAATTTTCGAAAAAAGTCCATTTTCGAGCTAAAAAGATTAATTTTCTACCGGAAAATATGAATTTTTAACAACAAAAAAATGAATTTTCAATATAAAATATCAATTTTCAACCAAAAATAGAAGTCACATTTTCAGTAAAAAAAATTAGTTTTCAACTAAATACAATGGATTTTTTTAAAAAAAGATAATTTACGACCAAATGGTAGTTCATTTTTCAACCCAAAAAAATTAATTCTCGACGGAACATTTAATACTTAATATTTCAACCAAAAAACATTTTATTATAAAAAAAATCCAATAAAAAACATGAATTTTCAACACGAAAATTGAATTTTCAATTTAAAATATCAATTTTTGACCAAAAATGTAATAGACACATTTTCAATAATTAAAATTAGTTTTCCACCAAAAACAACGAATTTTCATCAAAAAAAGTCAATTTTTAAATAAATAGTTGAATTTTTTACTAAAAAAGATCAGGGTTCAACCAAAAATGGGATAGTTGAATTTTCAACCGAAAATATTAATTTAAAAAAAGTCCATTTTCAAGCTAAAAATATGTATTTTCTACCGGAAAATATAAATTTTCAACAAAGAAGTTAATTTATCACCAAATACCTCATTTTTCAACAAAAAAATTAAATCTCAACGAAACGTGTAATGCCTAATATTTCAATCAAAAAACATTTCATTTCGAAAAAAAAAATGAATTATCAACAAAAAACATGAATTTTCAATTTAAAATATATGAATTTTTAACCAAAAACAGAAGTCACATTTTCAGTGGAAAAAAAATTAGTTTTCAACTAAAAACAACGAATTTTCTTCAAAAAATTTAATTGACGACCATATAGTAGTTGATTTTTTAACAAAAAAAAAGAATTAAATCTCCACGAAACATTTAATACTTAATATTTCAACCAAAAAACATTTTATTTCGGAAAAAAATAAATTTTCAACAATAAACATGAATTTTCGACGGGAAAAATGAATTTTTAATTTAAAATATCAATTTTTAACCAAAAATGTAATAGACACATTTTCAATAACTAAAATTAGTTTTCCGCCGAAAATAACGAATTTTCATAAAAAAACATGAATTTTGAAACAAATAGTTGATTTTTTTACTAAAAAAAATCAGGGTTCAACCAAAAATGAGATATTTGAATTTTTTGATAAAAAAATACTTTTTAACAAAAACGAATTTCCAACAAAATGGTTTTATTTTTAGTTAAATAATTTTCTTCGACGAAAATAGTTGAATTTTCAACCAAAAATATGAATTTTCAAAAAAAGTCCATTTTCGAGCTAAAAAGATTAATTTTCTACCGGAAAATAAAATTTTTTGACAAAAAAACATGAATTCTCCATATAAAATATCAATTTTCAACCAAAAATAGAAATCACAATTCAGTAAAAAAAAATTAGTTTTCAACTAAATACAACGGATTTTTTTAAAAAAAGATAATTTACTACCAAACGGTAGTTCATTTTTCAACCCAAAAAAATTAATTCTGGACGAAACATTTAATACTTAATATTTCAACCAAAAAACATTTTATTACAAAAAAAAATCCAATAAAAAACATGAATTTTTAACAGGAAAATCGAATTTTCAATTTAAAATATCAATTTTTAACCAAAAATGTAATAGACACATTTTCAATAATTGAAATTAGTTTCCCAGCAAAGACAACGAATTTTCATCAAAAAACATGAATTTAAAAAAAAAATAGTTGAATTTGGTACTAAAACAGATAAGGTTTTAGCCAAAAATGGAATAGTTACATTTTCAAATGGAAAAATATTTTTGAACATGAACAAATTTCCAGCAAAATGGTTTTATTTTTAGTTAAATAATTTTCTTCCGCGAAAATAGTTGAATTTTCAACAAAAATTATGAATTTCCAAAAAAAAGTATATTTTCTAGCTGAAAAGATGAATTTTCTACCGGAAAATATAAATTTTCAACAAAGAAGTTAATTTATCACCAAATAGCTATTTTT
>JAABKJ010001738.1:0-29873 GCA_011634705.1 Andricus grossulariae
TCTTTGGTTGGGAGTTTAACTATTTTGCTGAAAATTTGTCTTTATAGTAGAAAATTAACATTTTATGGTTGAGAATTGATCTCTTTGATTGAAAATATATTTTTATACTGAATATCTAACTTTTCCCTTCTTGATTGAAAGCCGATATTTTTTCGTTCGAAATTCATGTACTATTCTGAAAATTCGTCTATTTTTGCGAATTTTTCTCTTTGATTAAGAATCCTTCTTTGTTGGTAGGAAATTGAACTGTGTGGTCAAAAATATAACGATTCTAATAAAAAATTAATTATTTTGTACATAATTTAACTTTTTTGTTGAAAATTTAATTATTTTGTGAAAAATTTTATTATTTATATAAAAAGTCATCTTTTTTTTTCAAAAATTCAACTGTTTTATTAAAAAATTCGTCTACATATTTGAATAGATAATGCGCCCTTTGGATTTGAAATTCAAATATCTTTTCAAAAATTTAAATGGTTGAAAATGCAACTCTTCTTGGTTGACTCTTAATTTTTTTGTTTGAAAATTCAATAATTTGTTTAGAAATTTATGTTTTCAGGTTGAAAATTGAACAGTTTGGTTAAAAATTCAACTATTTTGTTGAAAATTGAATTAGTTGGTAGAACCTTAAACTATTTTGCTAAAAAGTCATGTCCTTTGGTCGAAAATTCCTCCTTTTTAAAATAAATAAATATTTAATTTTTCTATTCAAATTTTAAATTGTAATATTCCGTCTATAAACGATCTTATATTAAAATTATTGAATGATCACATTTATGGATTCTGATCATTAATGGTCATGGAAATAACAAATCCGTTAGGATAAAATCAGGGAATTTTTAAAATGACGTTTTCCGACAACACTGATAAAGGAAAAATTAAAATTTTCAAAGGAATCTGTATTATCATTAGAGCATAACAGAAAACTTTGCACGTCTTTTCCAGACTAGATGGAGTTATGAATTAAAAATCGTTTCAGTTAATTTATTTATATTTTTTTTGAAAAAAAGATCTTCTCCTTTCTCTCTGCTGGGATTCGAACCACAGAACTTCTGATTTTCAGTCAGGTGCTTTTCCCATTAAGCTACTAGAGTGATGGAGAGAAGAAACTTTATTTCAGAAAACATACGCATTATCATGCTAGATGGTACAATTCAAATTTTTAGAGGAATCTTTATTATCATTAGAGAACAACAGAACATTTTTGACGTATTTTTCAAACTAGATGGTGTTATGAATTGAAAATCATTTTAATTTTTTTTCCTGAAGAAAAGATCTTCTCCTTTCACTCCACTGGGATTCGATCCACAGAACTTCTGATTTCCGGTCAGGTGCTTTTCTCATTGAGCTACTAGAGAGATCGAGAGAAGAAACTTTGTTTCAGAAAATATACGCATTATTATGCTAGATGGTACAAATCAAATTTTTAGAGGAATCTGTATTATCAGTGGAGAACAACAGAAAACTTTCAACAACTTTTTCAGACTAGATGGAGTTATGAATTAAAAATCATGTCAATTAATTTTTTTCTGAAAAAAAAGAACTCCTCCTTACGCTCAGGTGGGATTCGATCCACAGAACTTCTGATTTCCGGTCAGGTGCTTTTCCCATTGAGCTACTAGAGAGATCGAGAAAAGAAACTTTATTTCAGAAAATATACGCATTATTATGCTAGATGGTACAAATCGAATTTCGAGGGGAATCTGTATTATCATTAGAGAACAACAGAAAATTTTTAGTGTTTTTCTCAGACTAGATGGTGTTAGGAATTGAAAATCATTTTAATTTTTCTTCTGAAGAAAAGATCTCCTCCTTTCACTCCACTGGGATTCGAACCACAAAACTTCTGATTCCTGGTCAGGTACTTTTCCCATTGAGCTACTAGAGAGATCGAGAGAAGAAACTTTATTTCAGAAAATATACACATCATTATGCTAGATGGTACAAATCAAATTTTTAGAGGAATCTGTATTACCATCAGAGAACAACAGAAAACTTTCAACGACTTTTTCAGACTAGATGGAGTTATTTATTAAAAATCATTTTAATTAATTTTTTTCTGAAAAAAAGAACTCCTCCTTTCGCTCAGGTGGGATTCGAACCACAGAACTTCTGATTTCCGGTCAGGTTCTTATCCCATTGAGCTACTAGAGAGATCGAGACGAGAAAATTTATTCCAGAAAATATACGCATTATTATGCTAGATGGTACAAATCAAATTTTTAGAGGAATCTGTATCATCATTAGAGAACAACAGTAAATTTTTTGCGTATTTTTCGGACTAGATGGTGTTAGGAATTGAAAATCATTCTAATTTTTTTTATGAAGGAAAGATCTTCTCCTTTCGCTATGCTGGGATTCGAACCAAAGAACTTCTGATTTCCGGTCAGGTACTTTTCCCATTGAGCTACTAGAGAGATCGAGAGAAGAAACTTCATTTCAGAAAATATACGAATCATTTTGCTAGATGGTGAAAATCAAATTTTTAAAGGAATCTGTATTATCATTAGAGAATAACAGAAAATTTTTCACGTACTTTTTAGACTCGAAAGAGTTATGAATAAAAATCATTTTCATTTTTTTTTTCTGAAAAAAAGATCTTCTTTCGCTCCGCTGGGATTCGAACCACAGAACTTCTGATTTCCGGCCAGGTGCTTTTCCTATTAAGCTACTAGAGATCGATAGAAGAAACTTTATTTCAGGAAATATACGCATTATTATGATAGATGGTACAAATTAAATTAAAAAAAAAAATTTTCCATCATTAGAGAATCACAGAAAATTTCTGAGCGAGCGAAAGGAGAAACACTTTTTTCTCAGAAAAAAATTAATTAAAATGATTTTTAATTCATAAATCCATATAGTCGGAAAAATACGTTAAAAATTTTCTTTTCTTCTCTAATGATAATACAGATTCTTTTAAAAATTTGATTTGTACCATCTAGCATAATAATGCCTATATTTTCTGAAATAAAGATTCTTCTCTCGATCTCTCTAGTAGCTTAATGGGAAAAGCACCTGCCCGGAAATAAGAACTTCTGTGGTTCGAATCCCAGCGGAGACAAAGGAGATCTTTTTTCCAGAAAAAATCAATCAAAATTAAAATTCGTCAAAATGTCCTTCTTTTGTTTTATTTTTAATCAAGTTTAAAATCGTATCAAAAAATTGAAAAATATGGAATAAATGCCACAGGTAGAATCTTCAAATTCGATTTTGGTTCAATGTCAGTAGAAAACAAGGCCCTGCGGGCAACATTTTAGAGAACCCCCGAGTCTGAGACGTCACGCCGGGTATCGACAGGGTCAACAAATGGGGTAATAATTTGTCAGAGTTTGTGGCCGCCCTTCGGGTGGTCGAATGGTGGAGAAATGGTAGGGGGGGGATGCTCAGTGGCGCCTGGAAGCTCGAAAATACTTAAGTGCTTCGAATAGGGTTGGCCAGAGACGCATCAATCAAGATCCAAACGCTGCAGCGTCTTGGTGTTTCCAGTTGAGTCTTGGTGTTTCCAGCATCGTCTTGGTGTTTCCAGCAGCGTCTTTGTGTTTCCAGCAGGGACTTGGTGTTTCCACTCTTTCCGCTTTGCCCGGCAAAGTGTCGTGAGAGGTGATGCGATGTTGATACCTTCGACTAAAGGTGGGGTGATGAGTTCCCGCCAAAGTCAATAATGTCCGTACACAGATCGTATCGCGGTCAACAGTTTAAGTTCCAATTCCCTCTGGTGAGATGCAAATCAACAGTTTCATGTCACATGCAAGTACCAAAGGTGAAATGAACTTTGCGAACTCTATCAACCTCAAACTATCTCCAATCCTTCTGATCAGTTAGATTGTGTGCAATTTAATTACGTTTATGTCAAGGTCTTTTTTCATGTTATTTTTCATATTTTTCGTTAAGATTTTTTCAGTGAAATAGAGTTTAGTGTTTACAGTGTCAGTAATTTTATTTTTCCGAAATTTTCAGTCGTTTGAAAAAATAATTAGGAATTTTAAAAGAATTAAACAAAATTTCAACGAAATTTAAATTTTTGAAAATTTCCAAATAAAATTTAGAAGCGTACTAAGAAGTTTGAAACGATTCAAAATAACACGAAGATTTGCTGAAGATTTCTGGTTTCATATTTTATGATTTTTTATTTTGGAAAATGGGTTTTTAAAGATTTGAAAACAGTTCAAGCCATTTTTAAAAATGATTGTGTGCCATATAATTACGTTTATATCAAGATCTTTTTTCATACTATTTTTCATATGTTTCGTTAAGATTTTTTTATTGTAATAGATTTCCCCTTTTTTCAAACACTTTTTTCTCCTGTATTCAAAAAATTTCCCCTTTTCTTGTTTTTTGTGAAACATTTTTAAAAAACAAACGAATGAATAGAATCCAATAAGGAAATCTAACTTTTTTAGTTGAAAGTTAATTATTTTTAATTTAAAGAATAGGAAGGAATGAAAAATTCGGAAAAATAAAATTCCCGACAGTGTAATATTCCAGAATAATAAAATTCCCGAATTTGAAAAATTAAACATTTTTTTAATAAAAACATTCGATCATTGTATTTTTATTGAATTCATAATACTCATAAGAAAATTCAATTATTTGAATTTAAAGTCACTGTAATTGTAAACAAAAATTTCGAGCAGAAATATATTTTTTTCAATTATTGTTATTCAAAGTTCAAACAATAATTTTAAAAACTTTAAACTTCCTGTATTATAAAATTCCCGAATAATAAAATTTCAGAATAAAAAAAATTCATGAACAGTCTATGATCCTACCGAATTTGAAAAATCCGAAATAATAAATTTCCCGAAAGAAAATTGCCGAATTATAAAATATCCGAAAAATAAAATTCCCGAATTTCATCAATTAAATTTTTTTTTGTACGTATATTATTTATTTATTGAAAGTAAACTCATCAAATATTTTCATTACAAACAATTATTTTTAATGTTTAAAGTTTCTAAAATTATTTATTCAATTTTAAATAACAATAATTAAAAAATATATATTTCTGCATGAAAGACTTCAAATTCAAACAATTATTTTAGAAACTTTAAACATTGAACCTAATTTTTCTTCATAAAAATATTTGATCATTGTATTTTCAATACATAAATGAAATTTATTTTCAAAAAAATGTAATTTTCAGGTTCGGAAATCTTATAATTTGGAAATTTTCCGTCCGGAATTTTGTTCCATTATCTTCTATTTTATTATTCAAGATTTCTCCAAATCGGTAATATTGTAGATTGAGAAAAAAATTGCAACGGAATTTCAATTTTTGAAAATTTCGAAATGAAATTTAGAAGTATTTTCAGAAGTTTGAAACGTTTCAAGAGAACATAAAGATTTGCTTAAGATTCCAGGTTTTATTATTTATGATTTTCTATATTGAGAAATGATTTTTTGAAGACAATTTCAAAACAGTTCAAACCATTTCTAAAAATTGCGAAAAAATATGTAAGGTTTTAAGAAAAATTTTTTTTATATTTAAAAGTTTTTTGAACATTGTAGGACAAATTCGAATCATTTGAAAGAAGTTTATAAAGTTTTGAAGTAATGTCAAAAATAATTTGAAATTTGAAAGAATATAAAAAAAGTTGAGATTTATTTAAGGAAATAGGAAATTAGAAGAATCTTCTCCTTTTCTTAAGAATTCCTATTTTTTTCTGTTTTTGGAAAACTTATTTTTTTCTCGTTTTTTTTCGCCTAAATGCGAACGGAATTAATATAACCCAAGAATCAAGAATCTAACCATTTTTGGATGAAAGCTAATTTTTTAAATTGAAAAAATAATTTAAAATTTCAACAGATTAAAAAAAATGAAAACAGAATGTGGATTTTTGAAGATTTCACAGTAAAATTTAAACACTTTGTAAGAAGTAGGGAAGGTTTCAAGAGAATATATAGATTTTCTTACGATCCCTGGTAAAATTTTAAATGCTATTTTCAAAAATAATTTTTTCAAGAAACTTTTAAAGCATTTCAAAAAATTTGTAAAAATGTCCAATAAATCTGGAAAATTGTAAGAAATTGTTTGTGATTAAAAATTCTTTTAAATTGCAGGAAGAATTCGAATAATTTTCAAACTTTTTAGAAATTTTGAAGAAACTTAAAAAATAATTGAAATTTAAAAGGATTTCAAAGCATTTTAAACAAAATTCTGATTTTTGAAGGTTTTGAAATAAAATTGTTAAGCTTTTCATGGATCCTGATTGGTTTCAAGGTAATACACAAATTTCCTCGTTATATTTTTCGTTAAGGATTATTCAATGAAATAGAAAATTAGCACAATTTTTTTTAACAAAATTTCGAAGTAGAGGAAATAAATATTTAGATGCTTTAATTAGTAGAGAATTAACATTCTTTCCCCCGTTTCGCTCTCTTTCCCTTTTTTTAATAATAAGAAAATCCAACTTTCTTTGGTCGAAAGCAAATTATTTTAAGTCGAGAAAATAATTTAAAATTTGAAAAGTTTTCGAATTTTATTTTATTTATTTGGTTAAAAGTTACCTTTTTGTTAAAAACTATTAGTTTTACATTAAGAATTCAAATGTTCTGTAGAAAATTCTACTTTTGTTCAAAAGCTTAGCTATTTAGTCGCAGATTCGTCTGATTGTTTATAATTTGACTTGAATAATCAATTTTTTCATATAAAATGCGAGTAAGTGTACCAAATACTTCAAAGTTTGAAAAAGATTTCGAACTAATTTTAAACTTAGAAATGATTAGAACAAAAAATTTCGAAGCTTTTTAAGACTCTTGAAAGGTTTGGAAAGGATATGAGGATTTTATCAAGATTCCTGGGAAAATTTTGAATGATTTTTTATTTTTTAAATTAATTTTAGAAGAAAATTCACAGAGATTTTGAAACGTTTCAAAATAGTTTGTAAATATCCATAAAATTTGAAAGATATTAGGGCAATTTTTTTAATTTTAAAAGATTCTCAAATAAGTTTGGACAGGCTCGAATAACTTTAAAAGATCTTTAGAACTTTCAGAAAATTTTCAAAAATAATTTAAAGTTTGAGAAGATTTCAAAAAATTTTGAACAAAAATGAGATTTTTGAATATTTTGAAAAATTAATTTCAAGTGGATATTCAAAAAGATGTTTGAACATTTTTGAACATTTACAAAATTAATAAAAAAGATTCCAAATTTTTAGTGTGTATTAAAAATTACTTTCCGCCTCAAATTATTATTTGTTTTAAATTTTTTCAACTCTTGACTGAATAATCTTTTTTTATTGAAAATTCAACCATTTTCGTGAAAATTCGTCTTTTCGGTTTAAAAATGCATCTCTATTGTGGCTATTGTTAGAAATTTCATCTTTTTGGGTTAAACATTCAACTGTCAAAATTTGTCTCTTTTGGATGATTTCCACTTTTTTGATTCAAAATAAAAAGGTTTTCTAGTCAGAATATCAACTATTACATTTTTTCTTTGAGAATTAATCTTTTTTTATTGAAAAAGTGGTTAAAAATTAACAGTTTTGTTCAAAAATTTGATTCGATATATCTGAAACCTTCAAAAATCTTTTTGAATTTTCTAAAGAATCTTATAGAAATTATATTTATGTAACTTTGAAAATAAATAAACAAATAATAAAAAAAATAGTTATTCGAATTTTCTTATTTCGAAAACAATTTTTTTTTGATAGTTTGCATTCCATTAAATAGCAAGGTGATATGTTAATGAAAATAATTTTTGTCTCATTCAACATCAGTTTCCTTTGTTTGGCTTCAGCATAAAATTAATCATCGTTTTTATTTATAATTTTTAATTAAAACACGGAAATTAGACCTCAATATATTTTTTTTCAATATTTTGAAGTTAATGTTATTTGTTTTATTTAAAATAATTACTGACTTTGAAGATTAGCTTTGTTAAAAAGCAAAGCAGATTTGAAACCACCAAATAGCGTGACTACTAACTATGATTGGTCAATTTAAAATTGAAGTTGAACTTAAATTGTAAGTAAGGGTAATGGACTTCAACTGGAAATCTACTTTAATAAATCTACTTTGAGATAAACTCTCGCTCATAAGTAAGTTATGAAGTTTGATTTCCAAATTATCCATAACAGATTTATAAATATAACTCAAAACTATAAATAATTTAAATAATAAATAATTTATGATTGTTTAACATAAAAAACGTAACAAATTAAAAATATCAGTTTAGTCTCTTTTCTTTCAATATATCGATCTGTGGGTTAACCTTGATTAAATTCAGCTCTATACCTATTTCTGAACTTTTTTCAACTCTTTTGAAATATTTTAGGGTATTTGGAAAGATTCCAAATAATTTTTAATAGATTTCAATACTTTTAAGGGATTTCAATGGATTTGAATAATTTTAAATGAAAAAATGACTTTTTAAAATATTCAACAAAATTAGAAGCATTTTTCAACAAATTGAAAAAATTTCCAAGAGGAAATTTCAAGAGAAGATTTCAAGAGATTTCAGAATATTTAAAAGTATTTGAAAAATTTTAGGATACTCTAAAAGCTTCTAAAAAAAATTTAATTAGTTTCAGTAAAATTATGGGACTTCAACGGATTAAAAAAAGTTTCAAGATATTTGAAGAATTTTTAGAGTATTTTAACAGATTCAAAGGCTTTTTCAGAAGATTTGAAAAATTTAAAAATGATTCCAAGGGATTCGAAATATTTTAGGATACTTAAAAATATTTCGAGGAATTTTGAAGAGCTTTGAAATATCTCAAGCGATTTTAAAATATTTCGAAGGATTTAATTTCGGGGGTGTTTTAAAAATTCTAAGAATTTTTCAATTGATTCCAGTTAATTATTGGGACTGAAAAGGATTTTTGAAGAATTTTAGGAAATTTTAAAAGAATCCATTTTTTTTATTTTCTTCAATAAATCAAGGGGTTTCCAAATGGTTTTGAATATTCAGGGTATTTCAAAATATTTTGAATCATTTTCAAGAACTTTAAAGAGTTTCATAAGAATTTCAAAAAAATGCAATGAATTGATAAAATTGTAGGCAATTTGCAAATAGATGTTTAAATTTTAACAGATTTCCAAGGATTCTAATTATTTTAGGCTATTTAAACAAAGTTTCGTGTATTTATAAAGAATTTACTGAAATATTTGAAGATATGGAACGATTTTACAGGACCTATAATATTTTCAAATTTTTAAAAAGATTGAAGGGAATGTTATCAGATTTCCGATAATTTCAATGATTTTAAGGCATTTTCAAAGCTGTCAAGATATATAAATTAATTTTCCAGGATTTTAGGAAATATTATTAGATTTCGTTAAATATCACAAGATTTTATGATGTAATGGATTTCAAAGAATTTATTCACATAAAGTCAGGGATTTCGTAGGATTTCAAATATTTTCAAATATTTCAGACAAATTATCAAAGATTTTGAACACTATCAGAATGTTTGTAAATATTTGAAGATTTTTTCAATTGATTTCAATAAATTAGAGGGATTCCAAAGAATTTGGGAGCTATCAGGGTATTTAAATCGATTCCAAGGTATTTCGAAAAGCTTACAAAAATTGTAGAGATTTTTGAAAGGTTTTAAGGAATTTTAAGTATTTTAGGGTATTTTTAATAGGTTTGAATAATTTAAACTGATTACAGGGGATTTACAAAATTTTAGGTTATTTAAAAAAATTTCAAAGAATTCTCAAAAACTTTCAAAACTTTCAAGAAAGTTCAAAAATTATGAAATTAATTTATTCTCAATTCTTTTTGATTCACCTTGAAATTCTAATCATTTTATCGAACTCGTCTCATTCTTTATATTCCTATAAATTGACTTCAATTTTACTGAATTCAATGACATTTTTTGTACTTTTTGAATATTTTTCTATTCATTTGAATTCAACTTGAATTCTTTCGAAGTTTACCAAATTTCTCCTGAATTCGTTCCAATTCACCTAAAATTCTTATAAATTATATCCTATTCTGTTCAGTTTTTTTTAATTTAAGGGAACATTATCACATTACTAATATACATAAGTCGCATTTCGGGTTAGAAATTAGTGACCGTAATCACTTTTTCGGTTTGAATAGTTCACTAGTTCACTTTTTCCAAGATTTGTCAAGATCTTGAATTTTTTTTACCTGGAAAAACTTGGAAAAATCCTTGAATTTTGCTCATGGTCCTGGAATTTTTATTTTCTCAAATAAAAAATAGGGGTTTTAAGCTTGTTCTCTGCTGAACGAAAAACGACAAAAATATAATAATTTTTTACCGTCAATATATTGAAAAAGAATTCAATTTCACTAGTAATGAATTTTTATTAAGTATATTTTATTGGCCGGAGATTATACTTTTAGTTAAGAATTTTACAGAAAATAGAAAATTGATTTATTTGAGTGAAGGTTGAACCACTTTCTTTTTTTCTTGGTGAAAATCCATAATTTTAATTAAAAATTTATCTTTTTTGTAGAAAATTAATGGTTTTAATTGAAAACTGAACTATTCCATTTTTGGCTGATTTTTTTCTTTAATTGAAAATTCAACTACTTGGGCAGAAATTAAACCACTTTGTTGAAAATTAATTTTTTCTAAGGTCCAAATTTTTGGTTGAAGCTTTAGCTGTTTTATGGAAAATTACTTGCTTTTTTGTTTTGAATTAATTTTGTACCTCAAAATGCAAAATGCAACTTTTCTTCTTTTTTTATTAAAACTGCAACTATTTGGTTGAAGATTAACTTTCTTGGTGGTGAATCAATAGTTTCGGGTCGAATATGCAACTGTTTTAAAAAAAAAATCATCTTTCGGCTTAAAAGTTCAACAATTTGGATTAAATTTTGTTTCTTTCTTGTCTGCAAAATTTAACCGTTTTGTAGAAAATTCGTTTTTCGGTTTGGAAATTTGTATTTTTTTTCATTAAAAGTTCATTATTTTAGTTGAAAATTCATGTCTGGTTGAAAATCGAACTATTTTGTTGAAGTATTTTTTTTACTGAAAATTCCTCTTTTCAAGTTGCAAACACAACTACGTATTTAGTTAAAAATTTCTGTACTTTGTTTAGAATGTATTTTTTTGTTGAAAATTAATCTTCTTGTTTGAAAATTAGTCGTTTTCGTTAAAAATTACAAAATTTGGGTAAAAGTTCAACTATTCTGTTGATAATTCAACTTTTCGTGTTGAAAATTCAACTGTTTTTGGTTGAACATTAATATATGTTTATTCAAAATTCATATTTGCAGGTATAAAACGCCAGTATTTTGTTAAAAATTTAACTATTTTGTTGAAAACTCAAGTATTTTGTTGAAAACTTATCCTTTTTGCTTGAAAATTGAACTGTTTTGTTAAAAATTCGTCTGTTTGCACAAGAAGTTCTTCCTTTGGGATTTGAAATTTACTTTTTATGTTAAGAACTAAACTGTCTTCTGACAAATTCAATTATTTCGTTAAATATTCAATTAATTCATTGAAAGTTAAACTTAAATTAGCTCAAAATTCGATAAATCAATCAAATTCCAATTTGTTGTTAAAGCTGGGAAAATATGTAACTTTGCAATATTTTCGATATTAGCTTAGTGATTTATCATCGCGGTAAAATGAATAATCACCACTGCCTCCAAAAAAATGGTTTTCTAACCATTATATCATATTTTGGAGTCGTATGAGAAATTTCGCATTTGAAACATTTTTTGGTTCCACTTGACCTATTCTTTCTGCTATGTTTCGTGGAAAACCTGGAAAAGCCTGGATTTTTTTTTGAAGCGCTAGACACCCGTTTTAAATTGAAATTTTTTTAATTCTAATCATAACAAATCCTATATTGAAAATGTTACAAATTGGAATATTGGTAGTAAAATATTGATAGTCAGGAATAATAAAAAAGTTATCAGAGAAAAACGAGGGAAAGGTCAGAAAATTTCAAAAATTAAGTTTCGCGGCCACCTTGATATATTCGTGAGTATTTACCAAATGTGTTTATTATGATTAGGAAACTTCGAATTGGGTAATTTGAGACTATACCAAATTGTGCAAATTATAATTATTATATGACAGTCTCTTACAATTGCCAGATGTAATCGTGGCTATTATGTGAGTTCGAGCATGGTCATTGTTTGAATATGTGCAATGATCGGGCGATTTGCGCGTTATAATCAACGCGTATTGATCTTGCGCTAGCATGCATTTCCTCGAGTTCGTGAATTTGTTTGCTCATAACTATTTTCCGTTATCACAGATGTTACGATTCTACGAAACAATATTACTGAAAAGCGAATTCCATAGACTAGAAACTTCAATTATTTGCTCTTTAAACGAGAAAATCGATTAAAAGAACCGATAAATTTCAAACCAAAGATTTATTTTATTCATAACAAATCTTTACAAACGTAAACACACAAAAATTTACTGAAAATATTCATCTTGTGTGACGGAATTGTAGAAAAAGCACTAAAAAACTGGTATGTTTTCAAATCTTAAGCTCATTAGAGATAGTTATATCCAATGAGTCATTCACACTGATTTTTGTGTAAGATTTTTTTTTATATGTTCAATTTTTTTTTATTATTGCTTGAATTTTATATAACAGTAATTGAAGAAAATTGAAGCAAAAGAACAATACAAAAAAAAAAGAATTGTATCACAAGAACAATAATTAAAAAAGCTACTATGCACATTTAAAAAAAAACTAATTGCGGCAATTTTCTGTCGCGAATTTTATTATTCGGAAATTTTTTAATTCGGTAATATTATAAACTGTCCGAAATGTCAATATTCTGGAATTTCCAAATTCGATAATATTATAAAAAGTTCTGGAATTTTATCTTTCGGGAATCTCCCAATTCGGGATTTTTATATTTCAGCAATTTTATTATTTCGCAAATTTTCTATTGCGAATATTTTCCGATTCAGGATTTTTCTTTTTCGAAATATATTAGTCGCTTTAAATACCAAATGGTATCATTCATCCACAAGAAAGAATATTTTTAGGACTATAAATAATCAAAATTCGAATAAAATTAATGTTAATAGTATAAATTATATTCAATTTAAAACGTCTTTAATCCCTAGCATTTAAATTACAAATATTAATTGATTTTCAGTCAGCAAGATAAGTTTCTTAACAAAAAAGACGAATTTTTATATTTTTCCAATTTTCAAATTAAACAAATTACTATTTACAAAAAAAAATGAATTTCTAACAAGATAGTTGAATTTTCAGCAAAAGAGATAAATTTTTGCCTAAAATGATGAATCTTCAACAACAAAAAAAATATTCAAGTTTTTCACGTGAATGCGAACTGAATTAATAAAACCCAATTGAGAAAATCCACCTATTTTTGGTTAAATATTGATCATTTTCGGTTGAAAAGTGTACTATTATATTTTTTTTCACAAAATTACCTTTTTTGATTAAAAATTTAATGATTTCGTTGAGAATTCAATAACTTAGTTAACAAGTCATCTTTTGGTTGAAAATTCAACTGTTTTGTTAAAAATCCATATCTTCCGATTGTGAACTGAACTATTTTGGTAAACGATTCAACTGTAAATTGACTTTTTTCTTGAAAATTAAACTTTTTTTCAGAAAATTTGTCTTTGGCTTTGAAATTCAAGATTTTGAATGAACTGTTTTTTTTATTGATTACAATATTTCTTGATTGAAAATTCACCTCTTTTGTTGGATTTTTATCTTTTTGATTCAAAAATTGATCTTTTATGATAAAAGTTCCATCATTTTGGTTAAAAGTGATAACAAATTTAACTATTTTGTTGAAAATGAGTTTTTTATTGGTTCATTTTTCTTAACTGTAGATTTAGCTGTTCCATTTTTGGTTGATAATTTATATTTTACAGTCGAAAATATAACTGGTTGAAAATTCATTAAGTTCGTTTAAAATTCGTCTCTTTTAGTAGAAGAAAAATCTTCATGGTTGGAAATTATAATCTTTTCGTTCAAAAATGCAAAAATTTAGTTGAAAATTAATCTTTTTTGGTTGATTGAACTATTTTGCTGAAAATTTGTAAAATTTTTGGTTATTGTTGAAGATTAATTAGGCGTGCTCTCCTTGGGAGTGTAGCTAAATGATTCTTTTAGCACTTACACTTTTGTTACTATTGTTCAGAAACATTTTTGTATTTGTATAATTTAAAAATAATAAAACTGGAATTTCCGAAAAATATTGTTATTATTTTTGGTGGCTGAAGAAAATTTGCAACAGAGTTGGAAACAGTAGCTTCGAAACTTTTTAAATATGTACGTGTTTTTTAATTTATTAATAAGAACATCAAAAAATTTTAAAAAATAAACATTTTTTTGTTGTTTTTGAGCTAAAGAGAAATTTTTTCACATCTAAGAATAACCATTTTGGTTCCAGACTAGTAGGTCAAAAATCATCCTTCCATCCTCAAAAAACTGAATTAATACCCGTGTCAAAAAACATAACATCAAAACCCCTAGAGAGATCAATTTTAAACTGAAATGATGAATCTTCAACCGATTCCACTATTTTGTTGCGAATTAAATTTTTTGTTTGAAAATGCAACTCCTTTTTTGTTAAAGTTAAACTTATTTTACCTAAAAATAAAACCATTTCGTTAAAAATTCAATCATTTGGTTAACAATTTAACTATTTTGTCGCTAATTCAAGTATTTTGTTAAAAAGTCATCTTTTTTTGGTGAAATAAAGAAATTTTAGTCTTGAATTGTTTTATTCTGATTCTCAACGATTTGATAAAAAAAATGTTTCAAGATCAAATTGCTGGTTATGGATGAAAGTCTTGAACTATTTTGGTTTGAAATTGCGTACATATTGGATGGTGTCTGCCTAACAGAGATTCTTTTGTTTCTTCTTTTGTCATCTCTTTAACCTCGCCGCTGTTCATGTTTATTTTAACACGTTTTTGGGTAGCAGTATATATTCCACGAAGAATTGTATTCCTTTGCTCTACTGTTGCAAATACTTCACCAGTGGATGTTGATAACACAGTTTTTTCTTCGATCGGTATGGGCACAAGAGTCTGACGTTTACCTCTCACTTGAATTGGTGCATCGCGAGGAAAAGTGTATCTCCGAATTTCAAATTGATGGTTTGGATTCGAGAAGGGAATGAGCCGAACACGTCTAAGGTCTTCAATTTTAATTCTACGTAGTGGACGACATTCCTCAACTAATATTGTTCGAAAATTCTCAGAGATTGAGCGCTCCCTGCCTAAGGGAGATTCCTCTTTTTCTTCTTTGGTCATCTCTTCAACCTGGCCACTGTTCATATTTATTTTTGCTCTACATTGCGAGAATTTTCTCAGTTTATATATTCCGCGAAGAATGTTATTATTTCGCTCTACTATTGCAAAGACTTCACCATTGGACGTTGACAATACACTTTGTGTTTCGGTCGGCATTGGCTCAAGGACATTATATCTTCCTCTCACATGAATTGGCGCATCGGGAGGAAAAGTGTATCTTCGGATTTCGAATCGCCGGTCTGGATTCGCGTGAGGAATAAGCCTAACGTGTCTAAGATGTTCAATTTTAAGTCCGAATAGGGGTGGAGAAGATTGACTGGCAGGAGGATATCTGGGCCTGGCACAACGAGAAGATTCGGCAGGAGGAGGATAACTGACCGGAGAACCCAGAGAACGAGGTCTGGCAGGAGAAGACCATTCAAGTGACGTAAAAGGTCTGCTACGAGGAACACCAGGAATGGGGGCGCCATTGGGTAAGCACTCGAACAGCAAACTTAACTCTGCAACAAGAAATAGGGGATTAAATTTAGAAAAAAAAACTTAAAAAGCACAAAGAGCGCAAAGATACTTCAGACGTAGTTTGAGGTTGTACGGCTATGTGACAATTTTTTTTTCATCAGAAATTCATCGTTTAATTAAAACTTTACTTCTTTGATTGAAAATTCGTCTTTCCCGTTTTAAAATTAATTTTGTTAACTGAAAATTGACTAATGCCATTGTAGGCGGACACATGAAAACGCGCACATATTGTACGAATTACTTATAACTTTTCGCATTCCATTTTTTTAAAACACACATTATGGACTTCCCCAGAATAGCTTCCGACCAAACTTGTATTCATTTTTTCAGAAAATCCAATAAATTTTAAAGAAAGCTAGGAATTGGAATAGGATGTAGATTAAATCGGACAAATTCAAATTTGCGTATAGCTAAAAAAAAGGACAAATAAAATGATAGATATATTCTATTATCATATTCACCAATGAAATTGAGGATAACTGCCAAAGAAAGGACGTGAGTAGAAAAAATCTTCATCTTTTCTAATTCAAACGAAATCTTATTAATGTATTTATGATGAATTGAATTGACAATTGAACTAAAGAATATTCTGGTTCTTTATCAGATTATATGTATAGTATATCATATATTCAAATAATATTTACCGTCCCCAACTATTTTTTATATCTTGTATTCGCTACCTCACATATTTCAAGCGTCAAGCTTGTTTTTCTCAGATATTGACAGTTTAGTAGACAGTTATAAGGAAAAAATTGAATTACTAGATTCGTTACTGATATCATAATATGTTATATATGATATTTTACGTTTAGGCGCAATACGTCATTTGAATGGAAAATTTATATAGTGTCTAACCGATGAATAATTTTGAATTTCTGATTATTTTCCGGCTTTCTTCCAGTCAGTTTTTAATTTTTCCCAGTGACTTGGGAAGAGTTTAGAAGAACCTTGCGAACCTTTTCATTCTCCTGAAAAGTCTTCTCCTGCCAGAATTCATTCTCCGGCCAAATCGTCTATCCGTGCCAAGCGCAGCCCAAATTAAACAAAAAAATTTGAATTATAATTGTATTCCAAAATTTGTGTTCCATGTGAAAAATTTACTGCCCCAACTCAGAATTGTAATTCTTTTGGAAAATTCGCTATATCAAATGAGAGTCATGATTCTCTCAAAAACTCCCTATTTTCGATCATAATTAAGGTACTTAGGTTGGAGACTTAATTAATATAATATATTGATCTTAATATTATATCACTATTGAATGTCCTAACTTGAAAAGTGTTCGTCAGATTTCGAGACTGATAAATTCATCATTTAAATCTGGTAAAGATGAATTATTATCATTATTTAATTTATTACCTGAAAGTCAATATTGGTTTCAAACTCTGAATATGGTCGAAGTTTACGATGAACGTATTGCTAAGGCAGATTTCGAAACTGTAGAGGAAAATGACGGGAAGTTTGCGAAACCTATACAATAAAACTGTACTGACGTCAAAGTTTGATTGAAGATTCATCATTTTAGAAGATGTTCAATTTTGTTGGTATACTGGTCCACTTCTAATTCTTTTAAAAAATATATCTGTTCCGTTGGTTTGTTCCATTGTTGTATCTTCTTCCAACCGTGTTGTATGATTAACTGATGTCAATCGATGTTGACAATAATGTAAAAAAAACATTATGAACGAGTATACCAACAAAATTCAACATCTTATGAATTGATTCTTATGTGGTCAAAATTAATTAACATCAGTCAATCATACAACACGGTTGGAAGAAGATACAATCATGAAGCAAACCAACTATGAACGAGTATACTAACAAAATTCAACAACTTTTAAATTAATTCTTATTTGGTCAATATTAACGAGCATCAGCTAATCATACACAACTGTTAAAAGAAGATAAAACTCTGGTACAAACCAACTATGGACCATTATACCAACAAAATTCAACATATTCTAAATTATTTCTTTCCTGGTCAATGCTAATGAAAATCACCTAATCATACACAATGGTTAGAAAAAGATAAAACACTTGAACAAACAAACTATGCACCAGTATACCAACAAAATGCAACATTCTTTGAATTAAGTCCCATCTAGTCAATAATAATTAACAGCAGCTAATCATACAACATGCTTGGAAGAAAGTACAATAATGATACAAAGCAGCTAGACAGATCGTCCAGTATACCAACAAAATCCAACATCAGAATTAATTCTTATTCGGTCAACATCAATGAAAATCAGCTAATTAATCATACAGCATGGTTGGAAAAAGATACAACACTGCTAGAAACCAACTATAAGGCAGTATATCAACAAAATGCAACATTCTTCAAGTTAATCCCCATCTAGTTAATATTAATTAACATAGCTAATCGGAGAACATGGTAGAAAAAAGGTAAAATAATGGTACAAACCAACTATACAGATCGACCAGTATACCAAAAAATAAACATCTCAATTCTTATTCGGACAACATCCATGAATATCAGCTAATTATTCATACAATACGGTTGGAGGTAGATACAACAATGGAACAAACCAACTGTGGAACAGTATACCAACAAAATTCAACATCTTCTGAATTAATTCTTACCGGGATAACATCAATTAACATCAGATAATCATACACAATGGTTAGAAGAAGATACAACACTGTTACAAACTTTAAAAAATGGCCAAATAGATTCACTATTGGTCAGTATAATTGCATCAGCATTCGTATAACATATGGGTACTTAATATTCTTGGTTGAAAATTCCCTTTTTTGGTTAAAAATACAACTAATTGTTGAAAAATGATCCTACTCTGTAGAAAATTCAACTATATCTCTCAAAAATATGTATTTGTTCTTTTTGGAAATCAATTTTTTTTTTTAGTGAAAATTTATCTTTTTTAGTTGAAAATTCGACTATTTGGTAGAAAATTGATATATTTGCGACATTCTCAAAAGAAAATTAATCTCCTTGCTTAAAAATTTATACTTTTGTTTGAAACTTTAACTCCTTTTTTGAAAATATATTTTTGAAGCCGAAAGAATAACTATTCCATTTTTAATTGCGAATTTGTCTATTTTAGTTACAAACAACGCACGATATAGAAAAAAATCATAACGAGAAAAATGTTGATTTTTAAACACCCTACAAGATTATCATAACATCTTTTTTGAACTTTTTGGAAAATCAAAAATTCAAATTTCGATTGCACAAAAAATAAAGTAATAAAAAAATTCGTAAACGAAGCATTAAAATAAAAAAATTAAATATGAAAAATAAATGAAAAAATAAATAAGACTGAAAATATAATTTTTTGAATAAAATTTTGAATCTTCAACTGGAGTAGTTGCATTTTCAGTTAAAAAATACATTTTCAACCCAAAAATAAATTTTTTTAACAAAATGGTTCAGTTGTTAACCATAAGGATGAATTTTTGACTGAAAAGATGCATCTTCGAAAAAAACATTAATTTTTGACAAAGTAGTTCAACTTTCAATCAAATAGTTGAATTTTCAGCCGAAAAGATTAGAATTCTACCAATAAAGTCAAATTTTCAAAAAAGTACGTGAATTTATAACCAAATAGTTTTCAATTTTCAACTAAGAAAGACAGATTCACAATTAAAAATTGTAATACTTGAAATTTCAGTTTAATAAATTAATTTTCAACAAAAAAAAAAGAATTTTCAACCTAATAGTAAGATTTTTGAACAACATAGTTTAAGGAAGAAGATACATTTTCTAACAAAAAATACGAATTTTCTGCTAAATAATTACCTTAAAAAAAAGTTTAGTTTGCAGCGAAAAATATCAATTTTTTTAATAAGATTCGTAATTTTCTATGAAAAAAATAAAATTTCAAAAAAATAAATCATTCTCGGTTAAGGAAGAGAATTTTTCACAAAAAAGTGAAATTGTTAAATTTTCAACCGAAATTGAGGATCTTTAATCAGAAAAAGGATTTTTTCAGCAAATTAGTTCAAAATCGAACCAATTAGTTAAAGTTATAACTAAAAAAAGAAAATTTTTATCAAAAATGGAAGAAATGCATTTTCAGTTAAAAAAATTAAATTTCAACAACAACAAAAAGCAAATTCACGACAATATAATAAAATTTTCAACCATTGATATGAAGTTCCTACAAAAATTGTTGAATATTCTATGGAAATAGATGCATTTGTAACTAAAGTAATTACTTTTTAAAAAAATTGTTGAATTTTCTGCAACGCAGAATAATTTTTCACCAAATATGTGAATTTTCGACCAAAGTCATGAATTTTCACAGAATTTTGATCCAGAGAAATTATTTTTCAAACAAATTGTTGAATTTTCTACAGAGTAGACTATAATTTTTACCTGATAGTCAAAGTTTTAACTACAATTATGAATTTGCAATAAAACAGATTACTTTTTATTCGAAAAAGACGAATTTTCAACAAAATACATGAATTTTCAATGAAAAAAGATAAGTTTTAAACCAAAAGTAGAGAAAACTATTTAGATTACCTATGTAAATTACTTCGAATTAGCTGGATTAATCTGGATTACAAGTTAATTACTTGCATTACCTCAATAACTTCGGATAAGCTAAATTAAAAGTGTATTACTTTACTGACCTGAATTACTCCGAATTACCTGGATCACAAGTGAATTACAAAGAGATTACTCCTGATAACTCGAATCACATCTGATTATCAGTTTGGATAACGAATGTTTACCAGAGTTATTTCCCCCTTGGTGAAACTGATTCTTTTACATACCAGGGACATTGAATTTTGCGCTGCATAGAGAATCGCCCAAATTATGCTTATAAATATTCTTTGTGTTTGAAAACATATCTTAAGAGTGGATATTTTTTGGATTAATTGAAAGAAAACTGGTTGAACAAAGTGCACAATACAAGGGTGGAAAACAAGAAGAAGGTACAAGCAAACATCATGTATACCAGCCAGCTTGGAGCCTTAGTACAGACTGGTGTTAACCGTTAAGTAAGTGCCCCGTGGGATAGATGGTCCAGAGTAGAATGATGGCATCCAAGTTAAGAGGGGACGTATAGAAGTCCCACATCAGTGCCTTCTGTCTTTCCTATAGCGAGGAAACCGAATCTCAACTAAATTCCCCCGAGTTCGCTTTTCGCTTAATCCGAGAAAGTGACAAATCAGACAGAGATATACATCAGATACATTTGCCGTGCATTTCCACAGTATTAGTTTACGCATGAAAATTCTAGAAAATCAATTCTATAGCACAATCATTTCCAGTTGATCTATTTTATCCCGACATTGAATCAAAATGATATGCAATTCATGGGTGTAAATGAAAAAATTGTCAATCTTCTTCTACTAATGCAAGAATATGTTCAGGTGTTTACCAGAATAGTATCATTAAATGATGGTGAAAAGTAATAAAAAGTGTTGATATAATATGATAATAATATATTCATATCAATATTTTATCCGTAAAGTATCATAATGTTTATTTCTGATGTTTGTCGACGCATGGTCGAAACGTTAATGATGTTGTGAGATACGGCGGCTCATTACATTGAAGGAATGCTATGACCAGAAATCAAAACTTTCGATTGCTTATCATCATCTATTCACCTACTAGGATATGGTACACTGGAAGCAATAATTGGACGCTACACTCAAAATTCTGGTTATTTCAATCATATTGTATTGCTCGCTTGGCTACAACCATACGGAATAGCTATTTTAGGCATACCATTATGATTACACATCAATAGCTAGACCAGGAATATTTAATCCGTAAAGTGTCCTAAATAGTTTTTCTGAGTTATTGTCTGGTGAGGCTAATTTTGTAGCATGTTAATTTTGAACTAAGATTATTGATCCTGGTGATGGAACACTATAAAAAGATATTGTCAATTATTCATCACTCATAGATCATTTACGTCAAAATGTTGTCAAGATTGGGTTCGTGTACTGAAGGAAGCCGGTGGTTTGATTCAGACGATTGACCGTCACCATGATTGTTAAATTGTAATTTTGTTCAAGTGTCTTAATTAAAGTTTCTGGGTGAAATAATCATTGTGCATTGCTGAAGGCTTTGATTAGTTGGTAGTATATGGAGTTTTATATCAAGGCAGTTTTCTCTTTAATTTATAGGACACGCATAAGCCCCAGTTTCTTATCCAATAATATTCTTGATCCTCTTGGAAGAAACATATGACTACTTCATTTGATGACTCCAGAGTTATTGATGAGAGACATGAAGAGGAAGTTAATAAGTATATTTGTGGATTACTTTATATAAAACCTCCTTCAGACGACTGTTTGTTCTTTTCGTCCATTTCACGTTTCTTTTATTTATTATAATACATTTTTACATTGTTTCTTTTGATGATCGCGCAGTTATATTATTCTTTCAACTAAAGTTGATATGATTTATTGGTTTTTATAGTATACTATAGGTATTGCATTTTTTTCTGTGACATATTTCCCTAACTCATACTGTATCCAAGTCTTTGATATTTTCTAAAATCAACAGAATTATTGCTTATATTTATCAAGTTCAAAAAAAGGAAAAATTTAAAGCAATTTAGCCGGTACATTTCTATCAAAGAAATTTTGAAATAAGAATTGATGAATTAATTCTTTCAATTTTTTATATCAGAGTTTAAATGATCCAGCTATACTTGAATAACTGTCATAATACAATGTAGAACAGAACCATGTAGCATCAAATTATTCGTTCTCAATAAAAAATGTTCTGTTGAAATCGTGAAGAAAAACATGTAAAATTGAAGAAAATATAAATCTGTCTGGAAAAACAATTTTCATATTAACCTAGTTTGGTGTTATATTTTCACGGCCACTTGAACTCCTCAAAAATCAATAGTTCATAGAATTTTTCTAGGTGAAATTTATATTCCTCATGCAGCGTAAACACATTATCCTTCACTTTTCACTAAATAAAACTTTTACCAATGGAATATTTATCATTGAAAAATGGTATATCACCATTTATTTCAAAAAAACGAGTAACTCCAATCAATACATCAAACATCGTGGCAGGACACAATGATTATAAATTAACGAAAAGGAATTATTTTTATTGGGTGTCTTCAAGTTCAGTAAAATTCATGAATTGCGGATTTCATTTAAATTTTTGACATTTTTCAACATGAGTGCATTGTAAAATTCAAATTAATAATTATTGTTCACATGATTTAAAAATGGAAAACTACTATTTTTATTGAAAAACTCAGGAAAATGTGTTCCTGGACACGATGACCAACGATGAAATTGAAATCTAGGGACACATGAAAAGCTAATTATATTTTGCAATTAATATTATTAAAACGATAATAAACTTTCTTTATATCTTCAGGAATGATGAAGAAAATTTGTCTTCTGGTAAAGCGTTAACATATTCTTTAAAATATCGCATTAAAGCTTTTGAATACTCAATAATTTTGTAAAAATTCATTTTTTTAAGACTGATCATTTTAGTTGAAAAATTAAATTCTTTGGTTGAAAATTTAACTATTTTGTTGAAAATTTATTCTTCAAAAGGTTTTTTTATTCTTCTGCTGCCAATTCTAATATTATAATTTATATCCACCATATTTAATTTTTGGTTGGAATATTATTGTCTCATTATTTTATTTCTTTGGTGAAAATGCCTACTATTTTGGTACAAAAGTTTATTATTTTTGGTAAAAGGTCTCATTTTAAATTTTGGTTGATAATCAATATTGTTTGGTTGGGAATTTTATCATTGGATTGAAAATTTAATTATTTTGTTCAAAAATCCACCAATTTGTTCAAAAGTCATTCTTTTCGGATGACCATTTCGACTTGTAAATTCAACAATTTGGTTGAAATATTTTCCTGTATTGACTGAAAAATCTATATCTTAGTTGAAAATTTAACACTTTTAATAAAAAATCGTCTTCTTGGTTTGAAAATTCATGTTGTTTCGGTTGAAGATTAATTGAAAATCAGTTGAAAACAACCCTATTCTATTTTTCATTAAAAATTGATGTATTTCATTTGCAAATTTAGCTACATCGTTGAAAATTTGATTCTTTTGATGAAAATTTAACAATCTGGTACAAAACTTATAGATTTTGTTGGAAATTCATCTCCTATGGTAAAATAATTAACTATTTTGATGAAAAAATGTTTGTTGAAAATTCATTTTTTCTGCTGAAACGATTCTATTTTCGGTTAAAAATTGATCTTTTTTGTTAAAAATTTTCTTTTCGGGTAAAATTTAATTCTTCTCATTATTTCCGCTCTTCGATTAAAAATCTTACTTTTTTGTTCGAAAGTTAATTCTTTTTGTTTGAAAGGTCTAATATTATATTTTGGTTAAGAATTAATATTTTGTTGTTGAAAATTTAATTATTTGATTAAAAATTGAATTATTGTGTAAAAAATCAAGCATTGAAAATTTATCAATTCAGTTAAAATTTTCTTCTCTATTGATTGAAGAGTCTATCTTGGTTGAAGATTTCACTTTTTCAAAGCAATATCTTTTTTTTTGTTTGGTTTGAAAATTCAGCTTGTTTGGATCAAAATTAATCTCTTTTGGTAGACATTTTATTTCTTGTTCAAAATGAAAATTGTTTAATTGATTATTTAAATTTAAGCTTCTTTCTCAAAAATTCACTTTTTCAAATATAGATTAATTTTTTAACTGAAAATTAATCTCTTTCATTGTTGATGCAATATCTATGTTTTTTGGTAGAAAGTTCAACTATGTCGTTCAAAATTCATATTTTGAGATGAAAATTTGAATATTTGATTGCGAATTAATTCATTTTGATCAAAATTCATATTTTTGGTTGAAAATTTAACTATTCAATTAAATGAAAATTTCTGGTTGAAAATTTATATAGTTCGTTGAAAATTGAACGCTTTGTAAAACATTTTCTGATGGTCCTAGAAAGTTTCAAATATTCCAGAAGATTGAGACGGAAGTAGGTCAATCTAAAGAAACAATTCGAAACAAGAGAATAATTTCCTGTAACAAAGAGATTTCTATCTCAATATAGAATAATTAAAATTTGCTTCCCGCCCTCGAATTCAATATTTTCTAAAACATTTCTTGTTCTATAAATATTATGTCTATCATGACCAACCTAATTTCAACAAAAACATAACAATTGTCACTCAACAGTTATGAAAGTGGATTATTTTGATCTAAAATTGATAATCAGAATGATGTCCAACAATTTGATATCCCTAAGTTTTCTGCATCTGAAGCAAAAATATTTTGTAGTTAACAATAAAAAAAAAAATCCTCTAAAATGGAACGGTGTTGAAAGCTTTGTTGCATCCGAGGGGCTAAAATTCTTCAATGACCACGAAATTGCCCTCGAGTCTTGTCAACGACTTGGCGAGAGTCAAGTGGTGGAATTTGTTGCTCAAGTTGAATTAAAACCTGCGTCGAAGCTTGATAGTAAGCCTTTTATTCTTGGCATAGCTAATTTTGAACTCTAACACAAACCGACCAATAAACGAAGCCGATTGATCCGCAGAATCAAGCTCTCCAGTTCGATTGCCTATTACCTAATTAGGTCATTTGCAGAACCGTTATCGATTGCAGTACCCAACTACGAATGTTAAACAAGTTCGTTCGTCCGAACTCGTTACGGGCTGCTATATTTTTTCACCTTTTTACAAAGGTTGAAACTGAAATGGTAAAAAAATAGTGCTTTCAGAGCTTTGTCAGGGAACGCAAAATCTGTTATTCAGGGTGGCCGGAGCTCGCGGAAAACCTGGAAATCAAGGAAAATTAGGGAAAAAAAAATTACAAAAATTAGAGAATTTGTATGAGATACACATGAGCTAACTGTAAAGAATAATCAGAGCTGCCTCACAGTCACTTTTAGTCCGACCTAATTTTTCCCCCAGGAGAGGAAACGAGAATAGGAAAGTTAGGTGAAATGAGGGAAAGTAAAGGAAGTTAGGGGAAATTAGGGGAGTAGGTGTAGGGCAAGTTAGCGGAAATGAGAGAAAGTGAGGGAAGGGACAACAGGCAAAGTGAGGTGAAATTAGGTGATGAGAAGTGAGGAGAAATGAGGGGAAGTAGGGGAATTGAAGGGAGTGAGAAGTAGAGGAATAGAGAGGAAATGAGAAATGAGGAAATAGAGGAGGTGAAGGGAAATTAGGGTTAGCCATTCGGATTGACGATTAGGGTAGTGCGGGTTAGTAGAAGAGGGAAAGTGATGGTTTGGGAAGAGAAGTGGAGGAAGGGAGAAGAGGAAGATGTAGGAGAGGAAGAAGTAGGAGAGGAAAAAGCAGGAGAGGAAGAAGTAGGAGAGGAAGAAGTAGGAGAGGAAGAAGTAGGAGAGGAAGAAGTAGGAGAGGAAGAAGTTCGGGAAGGGAGGGGAAGCGAAGGGCGAAGTGAGGAGAGATGATACTTTTACTCCCTTTCCTTTGAATAAATTAATCCATGTCCCATGGATTCACCACTATTAAATTTGAGTCTATAGCTTTTTCTGAATTTTATTGAGATCTTTCAATCTATTTCAAAAGATTCTATAAGAATTTTCTTTATATTTTTCAATAATTTGAAGGGATTTTTATTATTCAAGAATATTTAAAAAGATTAGAAGCCATTTTTCAGGAATTTTCAATATTTTAGGTCATTTTAAGTGATTCCAAGGATTTTTCGAAAGCTTCAAAAAGTTCTAGAGAAATTTCGAGAGACTTCTGAAAATTTCAAAATTTGTAGGCAATTTTCAAGAAATTAAAAAAGTTTGAAGGAATTTCCAAGGTTTTCATGATTTTAATAGATTTAAAAAAAATGTCATGCTTTGGTAAATTACTTTCTAGATTTTGGAAGGTGAGCAATGATTTCAAAAAAAATTATAAGGTTTTTGAATGTTTTAAAAGATTTCAAGATACTTGCAAGGATTTTTGTGATTTTCCGCTACTTACAAAATTTTTCATGCAGTTCTGTGGAATTTTCTAGAATTTCGAAAAATATGAAACGATTTTATAAGACCTATAAGGTTTAAAAAAAATATTTGTAAAGATTATAGGCATTTTCAAAAGGCTGATAATAATTTGAAGGAATTTTAAATATTTGAGGATATTTTCAGTGATTCTAAGCTATTTTTAGGAGTTTCATCAAGTTTTTAAGGAATTTCAAAAGATTTCAAAACACTTCACTCTTAGGCAGTCTTTAAGAAATTTAAAAAATCTCTAGAGATTTCCAAGGTTTTGATGATTTTGAGGACCTCAAAAAAATTGTCATGCGGTTGTTAAAAAGTTCCTAGAATTTGAAAAATATAAAACGATTTTACGGGACCTATGGGGTTCTAAAATATTTTTAAAAAATCTATGGGGTTTTCTAACACATTTGAGGATTTCAATTGATTTCAATAATTTTCTTGGATTTTCAAGAATTTGAAAGATTTTAGGGTATTATTGAAATTCCATGGAATTTCCAAGAGCCTTAAAAAATTGCATAGAATTTCAAGCAAATTTACAGTATTTGTAATGTCTAAGGGTATTTTATAAAAATTTCAATAATTTTAAGGATATTCAAATAATTTTAAAGATTTCAGGAAATTCAAAAATACCAAGGCATTTTCAAGAGCTTAGAATAATATAAGGGGATTTTGAATATTTAAGAGTATTTTCAGTATTTCTGAAGTGTTTTCAAGAGCTTTGAAATGTCTTAGACGAATTTAAAAATATTTTGAAGGGTTTTACAAATCTTAGGCAAATTGAATAAAAAATTTGAAAAGTTCAAAGGGATTTCCAAAATTTTGATGATTTTAAGAGATTTGAAAAAATTGGCATGCATTGGTATAGAATTTCGGAAGATATGGGATGATTCAATGGGAACTATAAGGCTGAAAAAATATATAAAAAGATTATACGGGACTTTATAGGATTTCTAAAAATTTACATGATTTTAAGGCGTTTTAAAAACTCTTGAGGTATTTTAGTAAATTTTTCAGGATAAAAAGGAAATTAAAAAAAATCCCAGAGGTATCTTCAGATTTCATAGAAATTATTCAAAACAATTAAAGCATTTCGTGGGATTCAAAAAAATTTCAAATATTTGGCAGAATTGAAAGGATTTGATGAAACATTTTACAAGATTTCAAGGAATTTCCAATTTGTTTCATCAATATAATAGAATTTTCAAAAATGTTAATTATTTTATAGTATTTGAAAAAAATGTCAAGGACTTTTGAAGAGCTTCGAACAAATTCAAGAAATTTGAAAAGATTTTACAGGATTTAAAATATCTAAGGGTATTTTTCATATATTTCAATAACTTGAAGGGATTTAAAAATGTTCGAAATATTTTATGAAAATTTTAAAGATTCCGGAGCATTTTCAAGAGATTGAACAATTTTTTAATATTTTATAAAATTTTTCAGGATTTAAATTATTTTGAGAAATTGTTAAAACTTTAAAGCCATTTAAATAAATTTTCCAGAATCGAAAACAGATAAGATTTCATAGAATTTCATAGAATTTCAAATATTTACAAATATTTCCAGGGTTTTACAAAAGATATGGAAGAATTTTTGATATTTTTAAAGATTTCAAGGTATTTTGGAGTGATTTCGATCATTTTAAGGTATTTCAAACAATTTTAGATATTTTTTTTTCTTAATTTTAAACAAATTTTCAGAGCTTCCAATAATTGCAGGAGATTTCAGAAGAATTTATAGGATCTGAAATATATTAGGGTATGTTTAATAGATTTCAATAATTGTACTAAAATCAATGGAATTTTTACATCCTCATTTTATTTTTTAATTTTTAATTTTTTAATTTTCTTGTTAATTTTTACATACTAATGTGAAGGTATTGGTTTTATGTGAAAAATGACATTTTTCGATAAAAAGAAAATTATCAGAGTTATAACAATTTTTGAAATCCAAAAAAACAAACGAAAATTAAAATTTCAAGCCGAACAACGCGCGGTATGAAAAAAATGTAGGAAAAGAAAAACATTTTTTTTTTTTGAAAGCCCTACAAGATTATCACAACAATTTTTTTAATTTTTTCCGAAAATCGTAAATTCAACTTTTGATCGCAGAAGTAATAATGAAAAATGAAAAATTCCATTTTGCGGTCAAACTATGCGAAATACAAAGAAGATGTACACATTTTTTATTAATCACTTTTTGGTAGGATATGTAGTTTTTTTTATTTATGAAAAACAACATTAAGAATTAAAGGAAGTAAATTTTTGGACAGCCGACACAAGCTGTGAAAAAAATGATTCGGCAGAAGTTGCTCAGTCAAAAAACAGCTACAAATTTTTATGAACAATTTTTCGATAGGACGCTTACTTTTTGTTTCAATCGTAAAAAATTACATTGAAAAAAAAAAATTAATTTTTTGGAAAACGACACAAGGAAAATAAAAAAAATAAATAGGCAACAGTTGTTCACTCAAAGAATACCTACAAATCCGTTATTTATTATTTTTAGAAAAGGCGAGTAGACGTTTTTTCAATCGTATAAAACTAAGAATGAAAATATAAAAATCAAGTTTTTGGGTTAACAACACCAGAGACGAAAAAAATGAGAACGCAAAAGTTGTTCAACCAAAAAATATCTACAAATTTGTTATAAACTCTCGTTATAAAAATACATCGAAAATAAAAAATGTACTTTTCGGAAGAACGAAACAAGCTACAATACCTTTTCATTCAACAAAAATTTTCACTTAAATTATATATAAAAATTTGCTAAAAACCAATTTACACTAGGATCCGTATTTTCAGTTCCAATCATAAAAAATAGCGTTGAAAAATAAACAAATTAAATTTATGGAGAAACGACACAAGTTGAAATAAAATGTAATATAATAACATTTTTTGTACAGGATGCACACTTTTTCATAATTATAAAAGCAAGAAAATGAAAGTACGTATGTTCCAATACCAATGCATATTATAAATTGTGATAATGTAAATGTATTGAAATGATAGTTTTTTCAGGGTAGCTGAGAATAAAAATTAGTGCAAAATAAGAAGCAAATATTGAAGCAATCATGAAAAATAAAATTTGTACATTATTTTGCAAAATCTGTATAAGCCGTACTAGTTTGATATACATCAATAAATATGATATACATTTGATATAATAGTGTTGAACATAATGTAGAAAAGTTCAGATTTTGGACAAAATCGAGTG
>JAABKJ010001739.1:0-29872 GCA_011634705.1 Andricus grossulariae
AATTCGAGGAATCCATGTAATTCGAAAAATTCATAGAATTAAAGGAATTCGTAGAATTCGAGGAATCCATGTAATTCAAAAAAATTCATAGAATTAAGGGAATACAGAGAATTCAAGAAATTCAGAGAATTCAAGGAAGTTAGAGAATTCAGGGAATTTAGAAAATTCGAGGAATTTAGGGAGTTCAAGGAGTTCAGAGAATTCAAGGGATTCAGAAAATTCAAGAAACTCAGAGAATTCAAGCAATTCAGAGAATTTCAGGAATTCAGAGAATTCAAGGGGTTCAGAGAATTCGATGCATTCAGCAAATTCAAGACATTTATTGAATTGAAGGAATTTAGCAAATGCAAGGAATGTAGAGAATTCGTAGAATTCGAGGAATCTATGCAATTCGAAAAATTCATAGAATTAAAGCAATACAGAGGATTCAAGGGATTCAGAGAATTCGTGGAATTTAGAAAATTCAAGGAATTTAGAGAATTCAAGAAGTTCAGAGAATTCAAGGGATCCAGAGAATTCAAGCAACTCAGAGAATTCAAGCAATTTAGAGAATTTAAGGAATTCAGAGAATTCGAGGGATTCAGAGAATTCGATGCATTCAGCAAATTCAAGACATTCAGTGAATTAAAGGAATTCAGCAAATGCAAGAAATGTAGACAATTCTGGCAATTCGAGGAATTCAGAAAATTAAAGTTCAAATTCTCTGAATTCCTTAAATTTTCTGAATTCAAGGAATTCTCTCAATTCCTTAAACTCTCTTAATTCTTTGAATTCTCTGAATCACTTGAATTATCTGAATTCCTTGAATTATATGAATTCCTTGAATTCTCTGAATTTATTGCATTCCCTGACTTCCCTGAATTCGTATAATTCTCTGAATTCCTGGAGTTCTTTGAATTCCTTGAATTCTCGGCATGCCTTCAATTTTCTGAATGCCTTGAATTCTCTGAATCCGTTAAATTCTTTGAATTCCTTGAATTCGCTGCATTCCTTTATTTGCTGAATGCCTTGAATTCTCTGAATTCCTTGGATTCCCTGAATTACTTGAATTCTCTGAAATCCTTGAATTCTCTGAATTCCTTGAATTCGTTGAATCATCTGAATTCCCTGAATTCGTCAAATTCGTGAAATTCCTTGAATTTTCTGAAGCCTTGAATTCTCTGAATTCCTTGAATTCTCTGAATGCCTTGAATTCCCTGAATTACTTGAATTTTCTGAATTCTTTTAATTCGTATATAATATAATAATTTGGTATGAATATTTTCATAAAAATAATCTTCAAAATATTTTAAAACAAACTTTTAAAAAGTTAGTAGGCTCCATTCCACCAGGATTGAATACTTTTGACTGCTAAAAATTTATTATACGTAGATATAAAGGACCACCCTCGTATAAGCCCTTACGCAAGGACATAAACATGCACATTTAGAAAGGTTCCATTTGTGCACGTGCACATTCAGAAAATTTCCATCTGTGCACGTGCACAGTTGGAGAAGTGATATATGTGCACATGCACAGTAGGGCAAGTGACATGTGTGCACGTGCACAATCCAGGAAAGTGGCATATGTGCACGTGCACAGTTAGGAATGTGATATCTGTGCACGTCTAAGTCCACAGGAACCCATCTGTACACGTTGAAATTTCGACGTGCACAGTTGTCCAACTACCAACGTCTAATATTCGACGCGCACAGTTGTCACTTGGACAGCTGTACACGTGCACAGATAGTACTTGAATAACTATACACGTCGAAATTTCGACGTGCACAGATGGGCTCCTGTGGACCAGGACGTGCACAGATGGACGTGCACAGTTATCCGTCCGACCATCGACGTGCACAGTTGGGCACATGCACAGTTGCTACGTGCACAGTTGTCCGTCACCCGTAAAAAAATACCAGATACCTGGACAAATAGTTGTACATTTTCAGCCGATATATTTTTGGACCCTCTGTTGTAGTGTGTCGAGAATAAGTCTCTCTTTATTCAATTTAATTTTTAAAAATAATTTTTGAATAATTAACTAATCTTCAGCATACTTGATAAAAAGAGCTCTTTATAAATCCAGGTCTTTTGATAACAAGTACTTATATCAGGGTGGTCCAAAAGTTTGATTTTTGGTGGTTGACCCCCCCCCACTCCATTTGTTCGTTTTCCCGAAAAAAGTTTTAAATGGAAAAATCTCGGCTTTTCAAAAAAAGGAAAAAAGAAGTACTTATTATAAAATTTTTGTGAATTAAAGTATATAGTAGCCTCTTGAGGAATGTTCAAGGAATAATTTCCACCCAGTAACTTTCAATTTCGTCCCCCCCCCCAACACCATTTATTGTGCCCGGAAAATGCCCCGAAAATGCAAAATAGCAGTTTTCTATCAAATTTATTCTAATGACGGTATTTTTTGGAATTTCGTTAATATAAATTATTTTCAATTAATAAGAGACGAGTTTCCAAGTATTTTTAAAAATTCTGGAATTGATGACATAATTAACGGATGTTGTTAGTAATATATTCTTTAAGGATATTTCGTAATTATGTAAACAATTTTCATTTGTTTAAACAATTTTCTTCCCTGTAAATCGTGAATAGTTATTCTTTTCTGAAATTAGTGACAGAATTAACGAATGCTAAGAGTAATATTTTTGACTTCAAGATTATTATTATTATATTATAATTATTATTATTATTCAACAGTAATTTTGATTGGAATATGTACTTTTTTGTAATAAAATGTACACAATTTAACAAAAAAATACAATTAAGTACAAATAGATAATTTTTGCTTGTATTTTGTTGTAGAAAATTAAAAAAATTAGCAATAAAGTATAAGTTGTTACAATTCAAAAATTTGTTTGACTTTTTATTAATATTTTTCTCATACTTTGTTGTGAAAATCTACAAGGTATAACAGAAAACTACAGGATTCTACATTTTTTTAATTTGGGGGTTTGACGTCATTAAAAAATTTTAATTTTACGTAAATTATTGTAGAAAATTAAAAATCTCTACAAAAAAATACAATATTTCACAAAAGTTGAAATATTGGAAACATTTTCGCATGAATCTACAAATAAGTACAATAAATTACAACCAAAATTATAACAAAATACATTTTTTTTCTATTATTCTGAAGAATTTTGTACTTTTTTGTATTTTATTGTATATTGTTGTATTTTATTGAAGTTTTTATTTCCTTCAAGAATTTACAACTACAAGAATCTATAGTAGTTTACAGATTCTGCAGCCAAAGAGATGTTCTTTTTTAACCTAGGATAACAAATATGAAAAATATTACATTGAGATAATTTTAAATTAAGATGTGTACATGATTCCTATTAAAAAAAGCTTCCACATATATTTAGACTTGAAAGGAATGGTAGAATAATAAAAGGAAATAATGAATCATCGTTAGTAAACATAAAAAAATATTACGTTTGAAGTTTTTTTTCTTTAAATATATCGCAATCGATTAGACACCAATATACCATTTAAAATTATGTTTTTGCAATTTTCGCAATATTTGGCATGCTAGGTTCAGAAAGAACAACTTTTTGACTGCAAATAAAAATTTAACAATTGAGAGAGAATTGATCGAGGTCATTAAAAATGAAAGATTCGAACTCTTGAAGATATACATTTTTCATTTGAAGTTATAAAAACTGAATTGCAAATTAAAACATTAAGAATAGAATACTTTCCAATTTTATATTTATTTCAAGCTTTCAATAATTTACGCCTATAGAATGGAAGCTTTTATCACTTTACAAGTCAAAAATTGTTAATTAAAAGTCGTTAAACTGCAAAATAAAAACATTTTAACTTTAATTTTATCAATTCATTCGTTTTTTGTACTTTTTTGTAAAAATGTTTCCACCAGAAAGCTCTTTACGATTTACAGGGAAAAAATGATTCAAACAAATGAAAATTAATTAAATAGATAAAAATGTTTTGAAACGATTGCTCCATATCCTTAAAAAAATATTACTCTCAACATCTGTTAATTGTGTCATTAATTCCAGAAAATAACTTTTCACGCTTCACAGGGGAAAAATGTTTAAACAAATGAAAAGAATTTGAATAATTACCAAATATTTTAGGAAAATATATTACTCTCAACATTAATTAATTGTGCCATTAATTCCAGAAACTAATGATTTTTGACGATTTTATGGAGCAAAAATTGTTTAAAAAAACAATAATTGTTTGAACAATTCAAAATTATTTCTAAAAATACTTGGAAACTCGTTATTTGTCAATTAAAAATAATTCATGTTAAGAAAATGTAGAAAAATACCGTCTTTACCATGAATTTGATAGAAAACTGCTATTTTGAATTTTGTTGACCACTTTATGGGCACAATAAAAGGGTATTTTTTCGGAAAACGAACAAATCAAATCAAAAGTCGAATTTTTACAGGTATAAATTTGGACCACACTGAATTATATATTTTTAGATAGTCATTATTTACCTATTATTGGTAAGAAATGGACCTTCATCTTGAAATCTAAATCAATTTCCAAATTCTTTTTCCGCAGTCAAGATTTTTTCGAAGTAGTACTCGTAAGCAAGAAACTGTATACTTGGAGACTGATGGCAGTGGTTGATACAGCTGACTTTTATAGTGTTTTCGTAGACATGACAAACACTTTTTCATGGTCTGACCCAAATAATGCTGTGATTTTTCAATGTGTAATAGAATATCATATGAATGATAGAATTGTTTCCCATTTCAGGTTTTGAAAAATGAAAAGATATTTTCGAATAAAAAAATATAATTTTGTTTTAAAATCGTAAAAAAGTAATAATACGACAAAAATAAATAGTGATAATTTCAATATTGTAGAAAAATCACCGAAGTCAACTTACGTTTTGGGACGAAATTTCCAAAGAAATTTTTCGAAATGTATTTTTACAAACCAAAAACTACATGTGTAAGATTGCGCGAATATTTTGAATATTATAACATATCCTTTTTGGTTCGTAAAATAATATTTTGAAAAATCTTTCATCAATTTTTTCCCAAAACCTAAGTTGACTTAGGTGATTTTTCTAGAGAACAGCTCAATTATGAAATTAATAATTATGTAGATTTTAGACAATTTTCTTAAGTTTCTTGTAACTTCTATTACTTTTTTCAAACTGAATTATGTACTTTATTATTTTTACGATTAACTTAAGGAAGGAACAAATATTTTTCTTTTGTTCCTCTACTCATGTATTATTATAACATTTGGAAATGTTCAGTTTTTGGAATTTGTAACGCAATTCTATTTTTCTAAAGTGTATCTTTTATTTCATTGTATAGTGTTTGAAAATATGCTTATGTGGTCCAAAAATGCATTGGAAATTTTTTTTGTTACGAATTTTTATGAATTACGCCCGGAAATTTGTTCGAATCGACACAAAAATAAATTTATTTTTTTTTGTTGAAAAAAATGATATTTAGAGGTAGCGCAAGCCCCATGAAGATTAACACGTATTTTCCATGAAAAAGGACGTTCTTCAAAATTTTATTCAGAATCAAAACTTCACCCTCATAAGTCTTTTTTATAGGATCCCAAAAAAACCCCATAAGTGAACAAATGGGTTTAGCAAGTTTTTGACGTTAATTATGATTTTTTTGCAGTTTTTTTAATGTGAATTGTTTCTAATACATAAAACACTACTTTACACTGATAATTAGATGTTTACATAATTTGTTTAAACAATTTATTATTGTTTTTAGCAATTTTCTCTTAGAATGGAGATAGAAAGTCGCGGTTTAAAAAAAAATTAACTTTTTGTCCAATTTTCAATTTCTAATCTTTATGGATATAATTGTTTAAACTATTTATTATTATTGTAAGCAATATTATCTTTGAATAATGCTTGAAATAGCATTTTTTTATGAAATTTACAATTATTTGTTCACTTTTCACTTGGATTGAATTAATATTCAATTGAATATAGCGAAAATAATTGTTTAAACAAATTATTATTGTCTATAGCTATCTTCTTCTATAATTACAATATTTTATTTGCCTAATGGTATAAAGTTGCGGTTGTTTTCTGAAATTTTTATCTATTTGTCTATTTTTCACATAAAGTGACTTTATAATTATTTAAGTTGAGCAGAAATAATTTTTTAAATAAATTATTATTGTTAATAACTAGCTTCATCTATATTACTACTAGATAGTTGCTGTTTTTTTTTCTTAATTTTTTTACTTTTGGCCGACTCTTCACTTAGTGAGATAATAATTAATGTAAGTTAATGAAAATAGTTCTTTAAACAATTTATTATTGTTTATAACTATTTTCACTTAGATAAGTGCTATAAAGTTGCGGTTTCTTCTGAAATGTTTAACTTTTCTTTGCCTTTTTACTTATGAACAAATGATAAATAAACATTAGAGAGAAACATATTTCAAACAATCTCTTTCTTTTTCGTGAATATATTTTTCTGGAGGGGGGCTGATATCAGAATATGTTCAATTTCAAATTTTTTTTATAAGCTTTGCAATAAACTTCTTGATGTAATTAAAAACAAAAATTGTACAAGTCATTTACACACCTAGTTCTTTCCCCTAGTCCTAATTATTCTATTCTTTGCTTTTGTCTCTTGTGTAAGATAGCTTTTTTGTTTGAATTAATTTTTTTACGCATTGGGAAAAGAGCAAAAATGATTCACGTAAAAAAGTAAAATACTATTTAAAAAAGCTTCGTCTATGAGGAAGCAAAATGATTCTTGTTGAGGTTCACTTATTATTTGTTCATGACTAAAAAGTCAAAGAAAAATTAAAGATTTTAGAAAAAAGCGACTTTCTAGCATTACTTTAAGCAAATATAGTCATGAACAATAATCAATTGTTTGAATAAGCATGTTTGTTAACTTGCATCAATTATCACCTCACTAAGTGAAAAGTGAACAAAAAGTTTAAGAGTTCAGAAAAAACCATCACTTTTTAGCACTTATCTAAGAGAATATAATCATAAACGATTATAAATTATTTAAACAACTGTGCTCGTTAACTTGCATTACTTATTACTTTACTAAGTAAAAAGTGGGTAAAAAGTAATACATTTCAGAAGAAACCGCAACTATATTGCACTAATAAAGAAAAAGATAGTTATAAACAATAACAATTTGTTTAAATACTTATAAATGCTAAATTGAAATAATTATTAAGTCATTCCAAGTAAAAAGTGGACAAATACTTGAAAATTTCAGAAAAAACTGCAACCTTCTAGCATTATTTAACTTTAATATTATTAACAATGATGATATATTCTCCAAACTAATGATTTTGTTAACTTTGATTCATTATTTAACTCACTTTAAGTGGGAAGTTAACAAAAAGTTGAAATTTTAGAAAAAAACGGTAATTTTCCATCATTATTCTAAGAGAATATTATTATTAATAATAATTAATTGTTAACAATTATAAACTCTCACATCTCTCTGATTACGAATTTGACAAAAAATGAAAATTTGTTGAAAAAACCACGACTTGCTATCTCCATTCTAAGAGAAAATTGCTAAAAACAAATATAAATTGTTTGAACAATTCATTTAAACATCTAATTATCAGTATTAAGTAGCGTTTTATGTATTTGAAACAATTTGCATTTTAAAAAATGCAAAAAAAACATAATTAGCGCAAAAAACTTGCAAATCCCATTTCTTCACATATGGGGTTTCTTTGGGACCCTATAAAATAGACTTATGGGGGCAAAATTTGAAATGTAATATTTTACTTGGTCCTATGGCTAATTGTGAAGAAAAATGTTGAGTTTCAACTCGATTCAGCTAATATTGAGGATTCTGAATAAAATGTACACAAGCGTCTCTTTTTCTTATGGGAAATACGTGTTAAACTTCATGGAACTAGCGCCATCTCTGAATTTAATTTTTTTTACAAAAATAAAAAATGGATTTACTTTTGTGTGAATTCGAACAAATTTCCAGGCGTTATTCATAAAAATTTGAGAACGAAAATGTTGGACCACCCTAATGCTTATTTATATATCTGAAGTAGTAACTACTAATTGCTTAGTGAAAATTAATTAATTTGTTTAGGGATGTACATTAATTCAAAAAGGTTGAAAAAAGTTTTATAAAACAATGCGATTGTGTACAATTTTCAACATTATTGAAAGAATGTGAATGTAATATTTTGAAACTTGTCAATAGGCTACTGCTACAGAATGAAAAAATAAATATCATTTACACCCTTGATCTATTTCACCTGAATTTGTTATTGTCAAAACGTTCAAAAACATTTTTACTATACGCAAAAGAAGTTTGATGATGAAGCGATTTTTTCTTTAAAGATGAAAATAGATTCGTCGTGCAGACATCATAGAACCAACAAACAGTCCTTGACTCGAAATTTGTTATTGTGAAGATAAGCGAAATTGATATTTTAATACAAACATTTTCTTTTCGTGAGAAAATAGCTGCAATTATTAATTAAAAGATATATTTTTTAATTTTGTGGCTGGCTAACCTTTGGCTTCAAACAGTTTCAAGGGGTTACCTGGAATTCTTATAAATTTCATCGAATGATAAATTCAAATTTTATAGATATAAATGATAAAGTGTCTTATTCCATTTGTAAAAGATTTTATATTAACAGTGTTACATTATAACAATTCTCGTTTTTAAATATTGATAGTCAGAAAAAATCAGGAATCAGTCAGGGGAAAGTCAAGGAATTTTAAAAAACAATTGTTGCGGCCACCCTGTAATATCAGGCAAAAATTGTATTTCTACATTAAATAAAAAATGATCATTTTTATATATTTGCATTGCTTTATTTGAAAATTTTATTTAAATAATTAGTTTTTAAAACCCAAAAATTACAACGAACGGTTAATTTTTGCTTTTTTTATTACAAATTTTGTAGTAACAAAATTTCCACCCTAAAAATAACAATTTTCGTGAAGAAAATTAAATTAACGAAATACTTCAAATTTGAATTTAGTGCTGTGTGACAACGAAAAATAATTATAATTCAGTCATAACTAAACGCTAAACCTCAAAATATTGATTTTTGAGCTATTTTTATTTCTTCGAGAGATAGGGGAGACCGCCCGGCCATTTTTAACAAAAAAAGTTGAGTTCACACCTTAAAGTATAATTTTCAACCACATATATGAATTTTCTATCAAGAAAATCAACTTTATACAAAAATAGGCAAGTACAAAATAGGCAATACAAAAAGATTTTTATTTCAAATCTACAACAGTTTAATTCATTAAAAAAATCAACTTAAAAGTTGAATCCTCGAGCAAAAAGAATACTTTTAATCAGAAAAATGGGTTTCCTTCCAAACAAGACAAATTTTCAACAAATGGTTTCATTTTCAACTAAAGAGATGAATTTTGAACTAAACTTATGAATTTTCAACAATAAGTCTTCTTCCGATTCAATACATTTTTAACAAAGTAGTTAAACTTATAACTAAGTAATTGAATTTTTGAACAATATAGATTAATTCTCATCGAAAAATATAATAGTTGGTAATTAAACTGAAAAATATAAACAAATTTCAGTTAAAAAGATTTGATTTTATCCAGAAAGATGAATTTTCAACCAAATAGTTGAATCCTCGACCAAAAAAGATTTTAATTTTCAACCAAACAGTTGCAATTTTCTTTACATTTCTTGTACCATTACAGCTTCTACTGAAGGGGATGAATTTTCAAAACAAAAATATGAGTTTTCAACAAAATGCTTGAAAAATAAATTATATAAAAAAATAAAAATGACTATTTTTTTAATATTCTTTGTTTATTTGCTTTAAGCTAATATAAATATAATTTTCCTATGTTTTTCGAGAAAATTCCAAAAGATTTGAGAAATTTTCAGATATCTCGAAAAAGTATCTAGAAAATTTCTAAGCATTTTTTTTTATTTTACAGAATTTCTCAAAATTTTAGGAAAAATTTCAGTTCTTTTGAAGATATTCAAGACTTTTTGACGCTTGGAACAAATTAAGGAATATTTGTGAATATTCGGAAATCTTTCAAAGTCTTACAATATTTTTAATCTCTTCAGAATTCCAATAATTGGTGCTCTTACCCTATCTTTTAAAATGATTCACATTCTTCCTAAAATCTAAAATGTAAATGTAAAATGTTGGAAATCTTTTAGAATGTTTCGAAATTTTTAAAAATATTTTTCTGAAATAATTTTGTTGTGAAATGAATAATCAATTAAAATTTTTCATATAATCTTAAGAAAATGTTGTATTCTCTTGAAACCTTTCAATATTCCTAAAAAGCGTTATATTGGTATTTTGCCAAGAAAATACTTTTATTCTTAGTTGAAATTTCCCTATAGCTTTCTTCTGAAAAAAGATCATACTTGCCCATTCCTAAGATAGTTTTAAAATTATTTTTGGAAATAAAATAAAATATACATTTCAATGAAATTGTTTCCAATGTGCACCACATGGAGATAACCAATTTTTACAAAGGAAGCATTGAATAATTGAAGTAAATATTTGCTTTGTATGTTTTTCTAAATTTATAAAAATCAAAATTTTAGTTTTTCTTGGAAAGCTAAAAAACAAAAGCAATGTTGCTTCATGATTTATTTCAAAATATTCTGTTGGCTATAGTTTTTCTACTATTTATAAAAGTCGTTAATGCTACCTCTATGAGGCACCATTCATTTTCTAAATACAAAGTCGAAACACCCGAGATCGAATTTACAGCTAGTTTATTTAGTGCTTCTACTCAGAAAATTAGAGTAAAAAAATTATTAAATCAATAGTTATAATAATTAAGTAGATTTTATACAATTTTCTTAAACTGTCCATAAGTGTGATCTTTTTCTTATTCTTCTATATTATAATATTTTCCCTATAATCAAAAATGTGTCCAAACCTAAGACAGTCTCAATCTTTGGAAATTTTATTTTGTTGAATTTTCAAAAAAGTTTATTTTTATATAAAAATAACTGAAAATTAGTCCCAGGTGGAAAAGTTATACATATTATTTCCCACTGTGTATATCTTTTCCACTTCGGATATTCTTATAAAAAATAATTTCTAGAATTTACGCTCTTTTTTTAAATTCATATTAAAACTAAGAAAAATGAAAAAACTTAAACTTATATGAACTCAAACTTGTTGTTGCGATTGAAGTTATATTACTCAAAAAATTTAAAAACTCTGTAAATATCGTGCGCATGACTAAAGTCAAATATTGTTCAAAAACATGATGATGGAGCGGATAATTCTGTCTGCATATATCGTCTTATGATAAAGGCACCAGTTACTAAAGGGTAAGGTCAAAGATAAAATTTGAAAAAATAGATCTTTACGAATCCAGAATTTATATACATACTTCAATTCTCAAATAAATTTTTTCACTATTAGCTATGTAATACAAATGAATAATTAATTTCTAAATTTCACCCCCATGAGTCTGTTTTATAGGGTCCCAAAAATACCCCATAAGTGAAACATTGGGTTTTACCAGTTTTTGGGGCTGAATATGATTTTCGCGAGTTTTTTATTATAAATTGTTTCAAATATATAAAACAATACTTCATTCTGGAAATTAAGTGTTTACATAAATTGTTTTTAGCAATTTTCTCTTCAGATAGAGCTAGAAAGTCATTGCTTTCTCCAAAAATTTCAAACTGTTTTTAACTTTTCAGTTAGAGCCAGGAAATTATCAATTAAATATAACATAAATAATTGCTTAAATAATTTTTTTATCATTTATAATGATATTCTCTTAGAATAATGCTAGAAAGGGGCAGTTTTTTCTCAAATTTTCCACTTTTCAATTAGAGTTAGGTAATAATTAATTCAAGTTAACAAAAATAATTGTTCAAACAATTAATTAGCATTTTTGATGATATTCTCTTTCAATAATGCCCACAGCAAGGTAATAATTACTGCAATAAAACCAAACCAATTGTTTAAACAAATTAATATTGTTTATAGCAATCTTCTTCTATAGTAGTAGTAGATAGTTGTGTTTTTTTGTTTAAATTTTAAATTTTGTATCTCTCTCTACTCAGTGAGATTACAATCAAAGCACGTTCACAAACCTAATTATTCAATGAAAAATATAGTATTAATGAATATTGTTGAAATAATTTTTTTATTATTTATAATAATATTCTCTTAGAATAATGCTAGAAAGTGGCAGTTTTTTCTAAAATTTTCTACTTTTCAATTAGAGTGAGGTAATAATTAATTCAAGTCAACAAAAATAATTGTTTAAACAATTTATCAGTATTTTGAATAATATTCTCTTTTAATAATGCTGCCGTTTTTTTCTGAAAATTTTAACTTTGCTTTGGCTTTTTATTTATATACAAATGATAAATTAACAAAAGGAAGAATAATTTTGTAAACAATCTCTTTTTTTTAATATATTTTTATGAGATAAAACAAATATTTGAAATATTTTTAAAATTTTCTATATGGATCATACTAAATGTAAATTTCCCTTGAAGTAATTACTGAGAGCCTTTTTGATTAAATTAACATGAAAATTTATTATTTGTTTTTAATAAAAAGTCAAATTAAAGCTGAAACTTTTAGAAAAACCCGAAACTTTCATAGCATTACTCTAAGAGAAGATAGTTATAAACTATAATAAATTGTTCAAATTATTATTTTTAGTAATTTGAATAAATTATTGTCTCGCTAAGTAAAAAGTGGGCAAAAAATTAAATATTTGAGAAAAACCGCAACTATCTATAGCATTAATTTAGAAGAAGATAGTTATAAACAATAATGATTTGCTTGAACAATTATTTTATCTTAATTTCTTCAATTGTTACGACACTCTAAGTGAAAAGTAGACAATATGTTGAAAATTTCAGGAAAACCGTAACTTTCTACCATTATTCAAAGAGAATATTAATAAAAATAAACATTAATTTGGGATATTCCCCCCAGCCCCCTCTTTGATAACCGTAGCCCCCCCCCCTCACACCAACTAACAAAACCGTTGGCTATATACGGTTTTAAACGTTTATTTTGTGTTTTTTCGCGTTTCTAATGAGTTATTCTACAGTGCGTAGAATTTTCGACGACATAGAAGGCTTTAAAAAAAAGTTGTAAAAAAAACTAAAACAAAAAAGATGAATTCTCCACGAAAGATATAATATATTGTATTTCATGTATGAATTTATGATTTTTCAATCCAAACAGAAGAATTTTCAACAAAACAGTTAAATTATTAATTAAAAAATGATCTGACAATATAGTTGACTTTTAAACCTATAATGATACATTTTTACTAAGAATGTAATTTTTGATCAAGAGAGATGAATATCCAATAAAAAAATATAAGTTTTCAACCAAAAATAAAATATTTACATTTGCAGTTTAAATAATTATTTTAAAAAAATAACTGTTTTAATTCAACCAAAAAACACGAACGATTGATAAAATAGTGGAATCATCAACTAAAATTATGATTTAAAAGAAAGAAGATTAATTTTCTGCTCCAACAGATGAATTTTCCGCATAATACATGAATTTTCCGCAAAACAGTTGAATTTTCCACCCAACAGCAAATAGTTGATTTTCTACCAAAAAAGTTGAATTTTCTACCAAACTAGTTGAATTTTCAACCAAATAGTTGAATTTTTGAATAGAAAAGATTAATTTTTCATCGAAAATATCAATTTTCAATTGAAAATATCATTTTTCAACCAATAATATAATAGTTACATTTTCAGTTGAAAAAAGCTGGTTAAATTTTTCATTCTAGAGATGAATTTTCAACTAAAATGATAAATCTTCACAAAAAAAATTTATTTTCAACAAAGTAGTTCAACTTTCAGCCGGGTAGTTGAATTTCAAAACAAAAAAGAAGAATTCTCAACGAAAATTGTAATTGAAGATATTTTAACCAAAAAGCTTTCAAGTTAAATCAAAAATAGTTGAATGCAATAAGAAATACGAATATTCCACAAAATAGTTCAAGTTTAAATGAAAGAGATAAATTTTCAACGAAAAAGATGAATTTTCAACTGAGGAGATTAATTTTCTATTAAAAAACACGCATTTTCAACAGAGTGTATGAATTTTAAACTAAATAAGATAAATTTTTAATCAAATAGGTGCATTTTTGAGCAGAAATGATAAATTTTGAACAACACAGATAATAACTTAATTATCAGTTGAAAAAAATTTAATTTTCAACCAGAAAAAAAACGAATTCTCAACAAAATAGTTCAATTTTTCACCAAGTTGTTGAATTTTTGACCAAAAAAGATAATTTTTCAACAAAATAGTTGCATTTTCAACAGAACAATTAAATTTTCAATCAAATAGTAGATTTTTTAACAAGTAGAAGAAGAAGTTTCTTTGAAATATAAGAAAAACGGATATTCTTTAAAAAGGGGGGAAGAGAAGAATGGGGAAGAGTGTGAAATCTGAAATATGAAAGTAATTTTCAAACTTACTAAGTTATTATTGATCTGTAATCCACCGAATTGTAGAATCTTTTTCGGACATCCAAATAGATTATTTTGGTCAAATAAAGACACGTTAGGTAAATTAAATTTTCACGAAATTAAACTTTTAAGCCACAAAATTATTTAAAAATTCTTTTGTTACCGGGTGAAATAAGAAGTAGGGGAATTTAAAAAGTGATTACAACGCTGAAACTACAATTTAAAACGAGAAAAAAGCTTCATTTAGTAATTCTGCAATTAATTCTGAAAAATAGGTGTATTTAACAATTAGATCTCAAGCTTTCTGTTAAAAGATAGAACACCATAAATTCATAAAAAGGTAGTCAGGGACACGATACCGTACGGCACTTACTCATATTTAATTCAATTTATTTATTATTATTATTATTTATTTATTAATACCATGTAAACTAAAAATAATTGGGACATAGAGTGGACATGGAAGAAAAATAGCCTTAATAAACCTCTGTAAAAAAAGTTGATTTTTTTTATTTTTACCCTTAGGATTGTTAGAAAAGGAAGAAATTTTGTTTTCTTCTGATAAAAGACGATTTTGATCTGGAAACATTTTTTCCCTTCACGTGGTCAATTATTATTGCAAGTTTCCTTCCTCACAGTGTACTTACTCGCTTTATACTCGAAAGGTAAAACCGGCTTCGAAGAGCTCGGACGAGACTGGATCCTACTGGATCCCCGAGGAACTCTTCGAGTCCCATGGGATCTTGTTCTATCTGCTTACCTGAAAACATCAGACTCCTTCCTTTATTACACCAGTCTAGGTACTTTCACCAGATATATTTACTGCGTCGGAAACATTCGCAGCCAAATTAAAAATATTTATTCTGGAAAATTAAATTTTAATTAAATTATTAAATTATGCAATAGGGTAGTGCAAAAAAGCATTGGAATTTTTTTTTTTAAATTATGCTCACACCCCCAAAGTTTTAATAAAAAAAACGTATTTTTTTGTTTGGGGCCGTTCACATACTACGCCATACCCCGGTGGGGGGGGGGGGGTTTGCGAAATCACACATGGAAAATGTAAATGTGAATAATAATTTTGTTTAAATGCTCAACAAAATGAAAATTAGTGATTGTATTTTACGAGTAAAGCATCTAAATACATACGTCACACTCTTTCCCCTATTCCCCTATTTCCCACTATTTTCTTATTTTTTAAAGAATTCCTCTTTTTCTTTGTTTTGAAGAAACTATCGCTTTTTCTTCTTTTTTCGCTTAAATGCGAATTGAATTATTAGAAGCCAATAAGAATAATTCAAATATTTTTCGTTGAAAGTTCATTCTTTTGATTGAGAAGTCTACTATTATATTTCTTGTTCAGAATTCATATCTTTTGGTTAAAAATTCTACTATTTGGTTGCAGACTCAACCATTTTTGATCACTTGTTTTTGGTTGAAAATTAATTTTCTTAACTAAAAATATATATCTTATCCATTTTGCCTGAAAATTGATCGTTTTTAGTTAAAAATGCAACTATTAAAGCAAAATTCGACATCTTTAATTGAAAATTCAACTATTTCATTGAAAGTTTCACTATTTATTCGTTAAAAATTGATTCTATTGTTTCGGATCGATCTATTTTTTTGAAAATTCGTTGTTTTTTTTGTAAAAAATTCAACTATTATATTGTTCAATGTGAATTCTTCTTTTTTGGTTAAAAATTCAACTACTTAGATGAAAGTTGAAGTTCTTTGTTAAACATTCATTTTATTCGGTAAAGATTCAACTATTTTGCTGAACATTTTTTATTTGCATAATTTTTTAACTGTTAATTCAATTATACCTCTTTTGATTGGAAATTGATCGATTTTAGATGAAAATTCAACTATTTGGTTAAAAATGGAAATATTTTGTTATATTTCGTCTTTTTTTGGTAGAAATTTAATCCGGTTGATTGAAAGTTCAACTATTCAGTTGAAAGTTGAACTAATTTGATAAAAATTCATTATATTAGTTGAACATGAATATCTGTTATTGGAAATTCAACTATTTTGCTGAAAATGTGCTTCTTTTAAATCAATTTTTTGAACTGCAAATTTAACTATTCCACTTTTGGTTAAAAGTTGATAGTATTAAGTCTATAATACAAATATTTGATCTCAAACTCAACAATTTGGTGAAAAATTTACTTTTCCGTTGAAAATATATACTTTCGGGTTTAAAGTTCAACTGTTTAGCAGAAAATTCATCTCTTTGGCTTACAAATTCAAGACTTTCCTTGAAAATTCGTCCTTTTAAGTTGAAAATTATTTTGCTAGAAAATTAGCTTTTTGGTTGAAATTAATATTTTTTCGTGAGCATTAATATTTAACTTTTTTACTGAAGATTCGCCTTTTTGGCTTGAAAATTCAACTGTTTGGTTCAAAATGCATCTGTTTTTGGTTGAAGTTTAATCTTTTTTGTTTAAGAATTCGACCAATTGGTTGAAAATTCATCTTTGTGGGTTAAAGATTCAACTACTTGATTAATAATTTAAACTATATTATTGAAAATTTGTCCCTTTCATTTTACAGTTCAACTTTTTATTTGTATATGTAACTAGTTGATAATTAGTTTTTTTTTTAATTTAAACTATTAGGTTAAAAATTCATTTTTGTAGGTTGATAATTCAACACATTTAAATCATTTAGGAGTTTACTTTATTATTTATAAAAATAATCTCTAATGTTTCTAAAGACACTTACTTAAAATTAATTTTTTTATGTTTACTTGCAAATAAAAAATAGTAAAATCTTCTTACAAATGATATTACTAAAATGATATATATTAAATTATTGGAAAATTTATTTTACAAATTTGTGAAAATATTGTAAGTACAGTCCTTTAGGTATTTCTTTAACACGCATTTTACGATCTCTTTCTATGAATCTGTGGTCTCTGTTTTTCACATTTAGGGTGGATAAAATTAACTCTGTCCCATTATGCTTTTTGTCCTTGAACCATAAAGTTGCGTTTTTAAAATCAGTGAATATATTTAGGAGAAAAATTTAAAAAATTTCAAATTTTGTTCAATGTGATTAAGAAGAATTTTTTAGAAAGAAGATATTACATCTTTCTGAATTTAATAAAAAATTACAAAAAGATAAATTTTTATCATAGATTGTAATTGAAGTTTTCTTGAATTCAATTTTATCAGATATTTCAAACCAATTAACTATCGAATAAATTCTCGAGATTATTTGATTTAGATTTTAATTGAATTTACCAATTTTATTCAAATTTTTCTTTCTTTTACGATACGATCAATTCTCAGAAATATTAAAGATACAAATATAAATGGTGCAAATAATTCCTTAATAATTGACTTCAAATTCAATTCTAATTTTTTATTAATATGAGCATAACATATAAATATTTCCTATTAGTTTCCTGTTTGAATTTCCCTGATGAGGACGCCTAAAAGGCCTCGAAACATGTTGGAACCTGGTAGTATAAAAAAGACGAATAAATAATAAAGAAATAAGTGGGAGGTGGTTGTGGATGTCTCTTTTTTTTCTACCTCTTGTTTTATATCTGTCTCTAATGAGCCGTTTCACAATGTTTTTTGTAAACATATTTCTCTTATTTTAAATCTTTTGTTGCAATTATTTTGCGTAAATTGAATTTTGTTGAGTATTTGTTTTCTAAAAAAAAAACAGTTTTTCGAAGAACATAATTCTTTTTAAGAATTCTTGTGCAATTTGATTTTTTTAAATTTATGTTGGTTTACAAAATGTACTTTAAAATATTAAAGTCATATTTTTTCGAAAATTTCACTTTTTTGGTGAAAATGTGTCTTTTCGGATAGAAAATGTCACCCTCTAGTTTGAAAATTTATATATTTTTTGGTATAAAATATCTTGTTTGAAAATTCAACTGTTATTTTGAAAAAAAAAACAACTTGTTCAAAAATTCAACTGCTGGTGGCTCAAGTTTAATCTTTTTTTTTTTTTTGAAAATTCGACCATTTCGTTGGAAATTCATTTTGTTAGGTTGAAAATTTAACTACTTGGTTAAAAATTCAACTATTTTGTTAAAAATTTCTGTATTTTGCTTGAAAGTTCAACTATTTGGTTGTAAATTCAACTATTTGGTGTCAAAATAATTTCTTTTTCTGAAAATTCAACTGTTTTTTTTTAAACTCACCTTTCTCAGTTGAAAATTTATGTCATGATCTGTGACGAGAAAGGGGAGGAGTGGAAAAAGTTGACAAAACAGCGTGACGTATTTAAATAATTTTTAATATCAGGCATATATTTTTCCCCCTGAAAATTTATAACCACAATTGGGGATAAAATATAATCAAACATTACTTTTTGTATTTCATCCCCATAAGCTTGATTTATAGGGTCCCAAAGGACCCCCACAAGTGAAAATTTGGGCTTCCGAGTTTTTGGCGATAATTCTTATTTGTTTGTGATTTACTAAAGTTAAAATGATTTCTAATACATAAAACATTACCTTATACTTATAATCGAATGTTTAAAAGAATTTTATAAACAATTTATTGTTTCTTTTATCAATCTTCTCTTAGAATAGAGGTATAAGGTCGTGATTTTTTTCTGAATTTTTCAGCATTTTTTCCATTTTTCAGTTTAAGTGAGGAAATTCCTAATTAGGGCTAAAAAAATAATTTCTCAATAATGATTTATAATTCTTTATCCATTTCTTCTCTTAGAGAAAAAAAGCCAACCAAAAGTTGAAAATTTCAGAAAAAACGGCAACTTTTCAACATTACTGTAAGAGAACGTTGTTATAAACACAATAAGAAATTGTTTAAATGAATACTTTGTTAACTTATATTAATTATCACCTCACTCCAACTGAAAAGTTGACAAAAATTTGAGAATGTAGGGAAAAACGAAACTTTCTAGCATTATTTTCACAGAATATTGTTATAAACAACAATAAATCGTTAAAAAAAATAGTTTGTTAACTTGTATTATTAATTACCTCATCTATATGAATAGTTAGGAATTCTGGAAAAACGACCATTTTTGAACATTATTTTAAGTAAATATATGTATAAATAATAATAAATTGTTGAAACAATTACTTTTGTTAACTTTTAATAATTATAACCTTGCTTTAGGTGAAAAGTTTACGAGTTTGAAATTTCAGAAAAAATCGAAACTTTCTGGCATTACTCTCTCTGAAAGAAGATAGTTATAAACAATCATACATTGTTTAGAAATAATTTTCAGTAACTTCAAGTGTATATTTTTTCGCTTTAACTGAAAAGCTTCAAATTCACCAAAAAGCGGCTTTCTACCTCTATCCTAAGAGAAAATTACTGCGTCCACAATAATTAATTGTTTCAAAAATTTGTCGCGGTATCTTATTATCAGTAACAAAAACTCGTAAAACACAATTTTCCAGTTACGGGTTTTTTTTTAACCATATATAAAAGCAAGCTTATGGGGTTGAAATTCAATAGGTACTTTATGGGTTTTGCGAAACCTCTGAATAAAAATTTTTTGCAAAGCAAAAACATACATAATGATTTTTTATTAATTCAACCAAATTTAGGGAATGAGAGCACAAACGTTAAAAAAATCTCGAGAACCCTATTATACAAATACAAAATGAGATTGCTATTATTGTAAATTTTATCAGCTTTTATTATAAATAATCTTTTAGACCAGTGGTGTGAGGGACCCACATATTAGAAGCATGGTGCGGTCTGGGAAAACACACGGCCACACGTCCATATTGATCCAAATTGATATTACTCACCAATTACACGCAGAAACACATTTTGTTAAAACATTGGTTTAAAAACATTTTTCACCTGCATAAGCAAAGCCCACCTAAAGCTAAAGCTACTAATAACGTCAGACTTGAGGAAGGCCAGGCGTGGAGGAACTCACATATCAGAACCATGGTGCGGTCTGTTAGACCGCACGTCCACAATTAAACGTTTATTTGGAAGGAATTGAATTTGAAATGTTCAATTTGGAAAATTTTTGAATAACTACTTTTCTCGTTCAAATTGTGCCCGAAGCAGTTTAAGATTCATTTATCGCATCAATATTTATTGTAATTCTTAAAACAGAAATACATCAGAGTTTCCAATTAATTATCAATTAAATAATAACAATGAACAATTTGACGATTGATTCTGTTCCAATTTGTATTCTATAGTCGCAACACAATGATTTCTACGTGCTGCAGCGCAAATGATATAGTTTAAGACTGTTGTAGTTACTTTAAGGTTCCTTTTTCTATAAAAATTAATAAATTTATTATTAAACAATTTTTCATACAAAAACTTGATTCTTATTCTCATATCTAACGTGATGGGATAAAGCCAGGCTTCATTTTTGTGACATGTAGAATGCAACCTATTCGTATTTTTAACTGCTCCCAGAGTACACAAAATACACTAGAGAGACATTGATTGAACATGTGGATGATACAATTATATAACTTGTAACAGGAGAATATGTTACATTTTTTGAAATTTTGGTCCTCCATTTTATTTGTATTATTTCATACACTTTTTTTCATTTAAATTTTCCCCGAAAACCTCTTGTTGGCATCACGAATTTTTTTAGATTTAATATTCAAATTATTTTCTTTCTAAGGGAATGTCCATTAATTACGTAAGGATGATTTTGGAAATTTTAGACCCCCTTCCCCCTATTCGAAGGATTCATAAGACTTATTTTGCCCCCCTCCCTTCTAACGAAAGATTTTATATTTCTTACTCAATACATCATTTATTTTCACTGTAAATGAAATTTCACAATATTTCAAGTGGTTTTCAAATATTTCAAAGGATTACAAGTGTTTTAGGGTATTTCAAACGATTCCAAAGGTTTAAGAGAATTCTTACAATTTTCAAATGATTTTAAAAGATTTCAAAACTTTGAGGATGTTACCTAGTACAATTTCTGAGAAAATATTACATTTTTAGGGAGTTTTGCGGGATTTTAAGGGACTTTAAGGAGTTAAATCAGATTTAACGGGATTTCGGATGATTCCAAACATCCACCAATTTTAGAGGATTTCGTAAGATTCCAAAAGACTGAACGGAATTTCGAAGGGCTTTAGAATATTATGAAGATTTTTAAAGGATTTTAACCAATTTTAATGTTTAAAAAATATTTTCAAATATTTTAAGTGATTTCAAAATATTCAGAAAGATTCCGACCAATTAAAAATATTCCAATCGTTTTAAAGGATTTTCAAAAGATTTCACGGAATCTTAATTTTAAGGATTTTCCATAGTTTTGAAGGATTTCCATAGAGCTCAATCATTTTAAAGATTTTTCGAAAGACTATGTACAATATTCATGGAATTCAAAGGCTTCTAACAAATATATAATGTGATAAAATAGAAATAATGATTTGATGTGGCGTAAGAAGTATTGTTTCAACAGAAAACAAAAATGTTTCAATTAGCATATTGAAAAAAAAAAAAAAAAAAAAGAGTAAACTTATGTGAGCCATTTTTTGGACCCCCCCCCCCACAAAGTAGGGATTCATCGAATTGTCTGGAAGCCCTCCCCTACCAAAAAAGCTTTGCGTAATTGATGGACACTCCATAATAGAATACCTAAATTTAGTATCTTTTAATTCTAGAAATTTATTTCTAAAAGAGAAACTTTACATTGTAAATGGTTTTTTAATATTAAAGGCAAAAATATTCTATTCTTCACGTTCTGACTAAATGTTTTGAAAATGACAAAAGGATTCTGTTCATAACCCCTTGACCATTTTAAATGTGGTACCATATTGAAATTAGGATTTTGAAATAAAATTTTGAAGCTGCTTAATTATTTTGACGGTTATAAGATAATTAAATTTTTCCTAAAGATGCCAGGGAAATTTGAAATAATTTTTTTTATTGATAAATGACTTTAAAGAAAATATTTCCAAAGATTTAAAAGCATTTTTAACGATTTTCAAAAATTTCTGAAAGAATGTAGAAGATTTCAAAGCAAAAATGTTCAATTTTATGAAATTACACAATTTTATAAAAAAAAGTCAAATAAGTTTAAAAGATATTTAGAAGATTTGAAAGCATACAAAAATAATTTTATTGAAAACAAAATGTAGATTTTTGAAGATTTCGAACAAAAAATTTAGAAGCTTTTTAAGAATTTTGAATCGATTCAAGAGAATGAAAAATTGTCTTAATATTTCTCGAAAAATTTCTGATGATTTTTTATTTTTTCAGATTTATTTTAAGAGAATAATAAAAAAAATTTAGAAATATTCCAACAGATTTCCAAAATTATAAAAAACGAATCTGGAAGATTGAAGGCAATTTTGCAGAATTTTGCAGAATTTTTCAGTCTTAGGAAAAATTAAAATCATTTAAACAGACATTTAGAAGTTTTTGGAAAATTTTGAAAATAATAAAAAATTTCAAAGAACCTAAAACAAAATGTAGAATTTTGAATATTTCCAAATAAATTATTGAAGTTTTTTAAAAATTTTGAAAGGTTTCAAGATAATAAAAAAAATCTTAAGATTCCTGGGAATATTTAAAGTGATTCTTTATTTTTTCAAATTAATTTTCAAAGAATATTTAAAGAGTTTGTAAAACATAACAAAACATTGTCAAAATTGTCAAAAATAAATCCGGAAGATCATGAAACAATTTTAGGAATAATTCGAGTCAGTTAAAATGATATTTAGGAATTTTTGAAGTATTGAAGAGATTAAAAATATTTTAAAACTTTGAAAGATAACCGAACATTTATAAAATATTCCTAATTTTTTTTGTAAACAACAAAATTTCCTTAATATCTTTTAAACAACTCAAATTTTTTCTAAAATTTTCTAAAATCTTGTAAAATGAAAAAAAAATCTTGAATTTTTTCTAAATATTTTTTCGACATATCTGAAATCTTCAGAAATCTTTTTGAATTTTCTCGAGAAACCTAGAAAAATTATATTTATATAACCTTAAACTAAACAAACGAAGAATATCAAAAATTTATAATCATTAAAACATTTTATTTTGCATATAAAAAATTTTTTTCTTCATATTATAATTTGTCTACAATTTTTTTTCCTGACTGAAAAATAGTTTTTGGTTTCAAATTTAGCAATTTTGTTGAAAATTCGTCTTTTTGGTTCGAAAATTGATCTTTTTAGTTTAAAAATTCGTCTTTTTGTATGAAGTCCAATCAATCAGCTTGGTTCAAAATATAACATTTTTGTTGACAATTGACCTTTTTGTCAAGAAATTAATCTTCTTGATAAAGAGTTCGTGTATTTGGTTGAAAATTTGATTATTTGTTCGAAAATTAACTTTTTTGTAGAAAATTCGACTCATTTGGAAAATATTTATTGCTTTTTGGTAAAAAATACATGTGGTTGAAAATTAATATGTTTTGGTTGAGGATTAAACTATTTTTTGATAATTTACCTATTTGATGAATCTAGTGGTTTTTTTTAAATACTCATGTTTATGAATTGAAATATCAACTTTAACATTTTTCATTGAAAATTCATCTTTTTTGTCTGAATATTCAATTATTCGGTTGAGAATCAACTTTTTTGTTAAAGTTTGGATTTGAAATAACTGAAATTTTTTTAATATTTCACAGTTTTTTCAAGATTCTTGAGGAAATTATATTCATATAACCTTAAAAATAAATAAAGAAATATATATATAAAATAAATAGTTTTTCGAAATTTTTATTTTGTATTCAAAATTATTTTGCCCCCCGAACCGAGAAACTACACTTGATCCTAGTTTTCTACAAAATATATTATGATCTTCTCTATAGTAAAATAATGAGTCATAAAATAATCTCTGCATTAAAATGAATATGAATGCGCAGAATTGAAGATTAAAATATCAATGATTAATAAAATTGTTTCAATTAATTGCGAGTAATAATTGCAGATTTATAATAATTCGCAGCATTATTTTTCAGGACACTCTTTGACAGCAATATTTAATTTCGTTAGATCGGAAATCCCTATTTTCTAAATTAACCAATCGGCATTAATCAATAAATGTCACTCGTCGCCATTAAGTTCATTGTGTTGCAATTTCATATCGATCGAATCGGTGATGCATCTCAATTTCAACCACACATTTCGATTTCACGGGAGAGGATTCGGTGAATTTGTAAGCATCCATTCCATTTGTTGCTTTCTTGTTCATTGATACGTTAAATTTTAGAACGATGCATCCGATAATGAAAAAACAGGCCAAGAATGTAAAGTTCGTTCTTGAAAAGTAATTAAGGCTAATTAAGATTGCGTTTTCTTAGATAAAATGTTGTTAAATTTTTCAAAAGAAAAGTAATTTTTGATAGATATTATTACCATTTTAAGGCATATTAACGGCCGAGTTTTTAAATTTTAATTAATTAAAATTCGATGTGTAGATTACTTCAGACAAATAATTTTTGTTTAAGAATAAGAAATACTCTGCTTCAGCACGGATTTGAACCGGGAACGCCACTATACATGAGTGGAGATTTAACCAATTACGCCATTTCTCTATTGTGACAATTTTACCCTTTCTGATCAGCCTAAGGGTAATCTAAATAACTTTTAGAAGTTGTTATTACTATTTTAAAGCACATTAATGACCGGGCACTATACAAAAGCATTACAAAAAGCAGTGCGCCTCGTGCCTACAAAAAAAGGGTTCTGTAGCCCATTAAGACTTTGATTAGGACTTTTCAAACCTCCCACACTCATACTTCCCCACCCCTACTTTCCCTACATTTCCCTATTTCCACAACTCTCACTTCTCCCTTCGCTCCATCATTTCCCCAACATCCCTTTTCCTCTCTTACTCACCATCATTTCTAACCATCCCCCCTACTTCCCCTTACATCCTCTACTTCGCCTCCCTAATTTTCCCTCACTTCCTCTACTTCATGACACCTCATTTCTCCTTCCACTCAAATTCTAATTTCCCCTCACTTTGCTCATTTCCTCCTTCTCCCTCTGATTTCCCCTACTTCTTAACCCCTTATTTCCTCTCTCTTCCCCTAGTTCTCCTTATCTTCCCCATTTCTCCCCATTTCCCCTCATTTCTTCTAATTTCCCTCCCTCAATTCCCTTTATAATATGCTTTTAATTACACATTTTTTAGCAATGACACTTTGCTATAAATGTTATGAACAAATTTTTCTCGTCCCATGCATTTGAAAATTAAAATTCCGTTTTTCTAGCGGTATTCGCTGATACTTACATAAGGCGCGATTAATTTCTTTATGACATTGTTAATAACAAGAACAATGATTAATCATTATCCAAGTGTCTGAAAGAAGTTTCAAAATTAGTTGTTAATTTCATCACGTTAACAGAACAAACTGTGGGTGTTGAACATGACCAAATAATGCACTTGTTAATTAATTTTTATTTTTAAAATCATCAATGAGAAAAACTGATAGCAAGAAGCCATTACTAAATAACTGGCTGTCAATTACTCAAATAAAAGTGACATTTTGTGTTTATAAATACATAAAATTATAAAAATTCGTTAAACAAATTTTATTGAAAATAATAATTGTTTATTGTCATATAAATGTACTTAAGAGTTTAGAGACTAGTTTTTCACATCATCATTGATTTTCAAAAGATTGAAAATATTTACAAAAATTTCAAAGAATTTCGAAACAATTCAAGAGATTTCAAAAGATTTTCACATTTTTTTTAAGATTTCAAGGTATTTTAAGGTACTTCAAGGGACTTTAGAGATTTAAGGATTTTATTAAATTCCCAGGAATTTCACAAAGATTTCTAGGGATTTAAACGATTTTTTAAAGAGAATTTTAATGAATAAGTTTCATTGAAATTTTATTTGAAGACTTTTAAATAATTTATACTTTTTAAAATGGATTAGTACGTTTTCCAAATATTTCGAAAGATTTTAAGGTATTCTAAAGGATTTTATGAGATCTGAAAAATATCAAGGGATTCTGAAGAATTTTACAGGATTTCCATAGATTTGAAGGTATCTCAATGAATTTCATAAAGATTTCAAAGATTTTTAGGTATTTGAACGGATTTTTAAAGAACTTTAATGAATAAGATAAATTTAAATTATTTTCAAGGGGTTTGAAATGATTAATATTTTTGTAAATGGATTTATACGGTTTCTGAAGATTTCAAAGGATTTTAGGGAATTCTAAAGGATTTCAAAAGATCTACAAAATTTCAAGGGATTCCAAAGAATTTTGTAGGACTTCCAAAGACTTTGAGGGATTTTAAGGTATTTCAAGGAATTTTATTAACATTCAAGGATTTTGTTAAATTTCCCAAAAATTTCACTAAGATTCGTAGGGATTTGAACGGTTTTTTTAGAGAATTTTATTGAATAAGTTTCATTTAAATTTTATTTGAGGGCTTTCAACTGATTTAAACTTTTTGAAATGAATTTTTACATCTTCCAGAGATTTCAAGGGTTTTTAAGGAATTTTAAAGGACTTCAAGAGATCTAAACAATGTCCAGGGATTCCAGAGGATTTTGTGGGATTTCCATAGATTTAAAGGGATTTCTAGAGAACTTTGGAGAATAAATGAAGTTTCATTAAATTTCAAGGGATTATAAAGGTTTCAAGGGGTTCCTAGCGATTATGAAGGTTTCAAGGGATTTTAAGATATTTGAAAGAATTTTATAAAGACTTCAAATATTTCTGAGGATTTAAATAATTATTTCAAAGAACTTTAATGAATAAGAATAATTTAAATGATATCTGAGAGCTTTCAAATAATTTATACTTTTTAAATGGATTTTTACGTTTTCCAAATATTTCAAGAGACTCCAAGGGATTCTAAAGGATTTCAAGAGATCTACAGAATGCCAAGGGATTTTAAAGGATTTTGTGGGATTTCCAAAGACTTCAAGGTATTTTAAGGTATTTCAAGGAATTTTACAAAGATTCCAGGATTTTATTAAATTTTCCAGGAATTTTTCAAAGATTTCAAAGATTTCTAGGGATTTAAACGGATTTTTAGAGAACTTTAATGAATAAGATAAATTTAAATTATTTTCAAGGGGTTTGAAATGATTAATATTTTTGTAAATGGATTTTTACGGTTTCTGAAGATTTCAAAGGATTTTAGGGAATTCTAAAGGATTTCAAGAGATCTACAAAATTTCAAGAGGTTCCAAAGAATTTTGTAGGATTTCCAAAGACTTTAAGGGATTTTGAAGTATTTCAAGGAATTTTAGTAACATTCAAGGATTTTGTTAAATTTCCCAAAAATTTCACTAAGATTCGTAGGGATTTGAACGGTTTTTTTTAGAGAATTTCACTGAATAAGTTTCATTTAAATTTTATTTGAGGGCTTCCAAATAATTTAAACTTTTTAAAATGAATTTTTACATCGTCCAGGGATTCCAGAAGATTTTGTGGGATTTCCATAGATTTAAAGGGATTTCTAGAGAACTTTGGAGAATAAATGAAATTTCATTAAATTTCAAGGAATTCCAAAGGTTTCAAGGGATTTTAGGACATTTCAAAGAATTTCATGAAGACTTCAAAGATTTATAAGGATTTGAATAATTGTTTTAAAGAACTTTAAATAATAGGAATAATTTTGATTAAATTCAAGGGGTTTTAAATGATTTATACTTTTTAAAATGAAGTTTTACGTTTTCCAAAGATTTCAAGGATTCTAAGAAATTCTAAAGGATTTCAATAGATCTACAGAATGCCAAGGGATTTCAAAGAATTTGGTAGGATTTCCAAAGACTTCAAAGTATTTGAAGGTATTTCAAGGAATTTTACAAGGATTCAAGGATTTTATTAAATTTCCCAGGAATTTCACAAAGATTTCAAAGATTTCTAGGGATTTAAACGTTTTTCTTTAGAATTTAAATTAATAATTTTAATTTTAATTATATTTGAGAGCTTTTAAATAATTTATACTTTTTAAATGGATTTTTACTTTTTTCAAATATTTCAAGGGACTCTAAGGGATTCTAAAGGATTTCAAGAGATCTAAAAAATGTGAAGCGATTCCAAAGAATTTTGTAGCATTTTCATAGATTTGAAGGACTTCTAGCGATTTCTAAGATTTCAAAGGATTCCTAGCGATTATGAATATTTCAAGGGATTTTAAGGTATTTCAAAGAATTTCATAAGGATTTTAAATATTTCATTGAATTTCTAGCGATTCCACAAATTTCAAGCGGTTTCTCGCGATTCTGAGGATTTCAATGGATTTTAAGGTATTTCAAAGAATCTCACAATGATTAAAAAAAATTATAGGAATTCAAACAGCTTTTTTTAGAGATCTTTCTGATGATTTATACTTTTTTAAATGGCTTTCTAAGTTTTCCAAATATTCTGAGAGATTCTAAGGGATTCTGAAGGATTTCCAGAGATCTACAGAATGCCAAGGGATTTCAAAGAATTTGGTAGGATTTCCAAAGACTTCAAGGTATTTTAAGGTATTTCAAAGAATTTCACAAGGATTCAAAGATTTTATTAAATTTACCAGGAATTTCACAAAGATTACAAAGATTCCTAGGAATTTAAACGTTTTTTTTTTTTTAGAATTTTAATGAATAAGTTTAATTTAAATTATACTTGAGAGCTTTAAAATAATTTATACTTTTTTAAATGGATTTTTACGTTTTCCAAATATTTCAAGGGACTCTAAGGGATTCTCAAGTATTTCAAGAGATCTAAAAAGTGTCAAGGGATTCCAAAGAATTTTGTAGCATTTCCATATATTTGAAGGACTTCTAGCGATTTCTAAGATTTCAAAGGATTCCTAGCGATTCTGAAGATTTCAAGGGATTTTCAGGTATTTCAAAGAATTTCATAAAGATTTTAAATATTTAATTGAATTCCAAGGAATTTCTTGCGATTCCAAAGATTTCAAGAGATTCCTAGCGATTCTGAGGATTTCAAGGAATTTTAAGGTATTTCAAAGAACATCACAAGGATTTCAAAAATTTCTAGGAATTCAAACAGCTTTTTTTAGAGATCTTTCAAATGATTTATACTTTTTCAAATGGATTTATACGTTTTCCAAATATTCTAAGAGATTCTAAGGGATTCTGAAGGATTTCAAGAGATCTACAGAATGTCAAGGGATTTCAGAGAACTTTTTAGGATTTCCAAAGATTTTCGAAGGATTTTTTCAGAATTTTGGATAACAAATTATATTTCATTCAAGTGATTCTTTACGATTTCACATATTTGAAGCGATTTTAAGGTATTTGAAAGAATTTTGCCAGATTTAAATGAATTTATTAAATCTCCAAGGATTTCACAGGATTCTATAGATTGCTAGGGATTATAACGTATTTTCTAGAGAACCTTAATGTATAAGTTCAATTAAATTTATTCAAGGTATTTCAAATGATGTATACTTAAAGGAATAAATTAACTTTTATTTCAAAGGATTTCTACGAATGCCAATAGATTTTATTATATAATAATATATTATTATAATACATTAATACATAATATAATATATTATAATATAA
>JAABKJ010001740.1:0-14888 GCA_011634705.1 Andricus grossulariae
TAATCATCTTGATTGTAAATCTAACTTCTTGATTAAAATTTAAACTATTTTGTTAAAAATTTATTTTTTAGGTTGAAAATTTATGTTCCTTGCGATGATTTAACTATTTTGTTGAAAACTCGTTTTTTTATTGTTGTTGAAAATTAATATTTTTAACTGAAAATTAAACTATTCTATTTCTGGTTGAAAATTGATAGTTTTTAGTTAAAAATTCAACTATTGATTGAAAATGTATGCATTTTCTCATAAGTTCGTCTTTTTTTGTGAAAAATTAATCTTCTTGATTGAACATTCTATTACTTTCTTGAAAGTAGAAATTCTTTATTAAAAGTTAATTTTATTATTGGAAGATCCATCTTTCCGGTTGAAAATTCAACTATTTTGTTGGAAATTCGTTTTCTTAATCCATTCTTTTAACTGAAAGTTTAATTGTTCTATTTTTGATTAAAAATTCAACCATTTTTTGAAAATTTATGTATTTTATTGTAAGTTTGTCTTTTTTGGAAGAAAATTAATCTTCTTAATTGAAAATTCAACTACTTGGTTAATAGTTGACCTACTTTGTTAAAAATTCATTTTTCAAGTTAATGAATTATCTTTTATGTTGAAAATTTTACTATATTGTTGAAAAATATTTTTTTTGTTTGAAATTCAATTTATTTATCTGCAAACTTTGCTATTTCATTTTTGGTTCAAAATTTATGATTTTTAGTTAAAAATTTAACCATCTGGCTTAAAAATTCAAACTTTTTTGTTGAAACAAAATTTTTGTTTGTAAATTCTATTATTTGCGTAGAAAAATCAACTATTTGGTTGTAGCTTCATATTTTTGGGTTGAAATTCAAAATTCAACTTTATTGTCGAAAACTCATATTTTTAGCTTCAAAATTAAACAATTCAGCAGGAAATCACATATTTGTTTCATAATTCAAGTATTTGGTTAGAAATTAACTTCATGTTGAAAATTCAACTGTTTTTAGAAAATTTAACCATTTTTTGGTAGGTATTTTTGGGCCGAAAATTGAACTATGTACTTTCTAAAGAATTCGCCTTTTTGGTTTGAAAATTAAAATTAAATTATTTTTCAATTAAAATATCAACTATTACATTTTTTCATTAATCATTCATTTTCTGGTGAAATTCAGCTGTTTTTCATTTTAAAAAAAAAGTGTTTTCTTGAAGACTCATCATATTAATTTAAATTCAACTATTTTGTTGAAAATTTAATAATTTTGTTAAAAAATCAACTATTTTATTGAAACCTTCATTATTTTGTTAATAATTCAACTCTATTTTTTAACATTTGTCTTTATCGATAAAAAAATTCGTCTTTTTCGATTAAAAATTAATTTTATTAAAATTATTTGAAAATTAAACTATTCAGTTGTGCATGCAACTTTCTGGTTTATCATTATTTTTTTTTTAATTCAACTATTTGGTTAAAAATTTATCTATTTTGGTGAGTCATATTTTTTCTTCGCAAATTTAAATGCTTTGAAACAGTTTTTAGTTTAAATAAATTCTTTTGAGTTTCAAAATTGAACTATTAGGTTGTAAATTCAACTGCTTGTTTCATAATTAATTATTTATTATAATTGAACTTTTTGGATAAAAATTCGTCTTTTCAGGTCAAAAATTCAACCATGTGGTTAAAAATTAAACTATTTTGTTCAAAATTAAATTATTTTTTGAAAATTCATCTATTTTTATCAAATTTATTTTTTTTCGCAAATTTAACTTTTGTTTTTAAACGGCCCCTAAATGTTTTTCGAGAAAGGAAAAAAAAATTTACTGACCATAAATCTGGATGTAAGTCTCGCTGATTTTTCTTTCCATTGTTGCAGAATTAGTGAGGACACATTTGTAGACACCTTCATCTTCTTTTGTAGTATTAGTGATTTTCAATATATTTTTCACATAAGTGACATTTAAATTATATTCCACTGGGTAATACGGTTCAAATGTATGTTTTTTTGTAGAATTCAACAAAGAGGTGTTCTAAACAATCATATAAATCATCAGTGATAAGAAAAAAAAAACATTTTTATTTAATTTTTTTCTGAAAAAAAATCTCCTTTCAGTCCGCTGGGATTCGAACCACAGAACTTCAGAAGTTCTGTGGTTCGAATCCCAGCGAAGTAAAAGAAAAAGATCTTTTTAAAAAAAAAAAATTAATTAAAAATGATTTTTAATTCATAACTGCATTTAGTCTGAAAAATACATTAAAAATTTTCTGTTATTCCCTAATGATAATACAGAATCCTTTAAAAAAACGATTTTTTAAAAATATTAGTTACTTTTTTTAACTGCTAGTTGCTTTTTTTTAATAACAAAGTCAATTTTACATGTAAGTGACGAATTTGTCACTAATTTTTTCCAGCAATAGTAACTATAAAAATTGTTACTGTTTTAGTAACTTTCAAAATGTAAATTTTTTACAACAAACAATACATTTGATTGCTTATGTAACAATTCTTTCATTTTCATCGAATCAAGGGATTAATTTCTTAAAAATTTGGCTGGCTCTAATTTTTCAATTTCTGTTTGTTCACAATAATTTTTAAACAAATAAAGTGACAAGTTAATATTTTCAAAAATATAAATTTTTATTCTTGAAAACATGCCGAAATAAACTCACTATTGGTCAGTATTATTGCATCTACACTCGTAGGATATAAATAAATCCAATAATATTCAATATAATTATTACAAACAAATTTTTTACTGTGGTACTTAACTGTTGAAAAAATTATTTTCTCATACAAGATTGCTTTATATAGTAACGACTTATTACCATTCGTTGAAAATTTCAATTGTTATAAACAATTTTATCAACAATTATTCAATTTTACTTTTTATCTCTAGGACACACTTTTCCAAATTAAAAAAAATTATTATAGAAATATTCAACTCTTATTATTTATTTTTATATATTTATTTGTTAATTAAGTTTTTATTTATTTATTTCGTAATACGTATTTCGAACATTTGGAAAAAAAATCACCATTTGTCTAACAGTTTGTTTATAAAAATCAGTCATTAAATTAACAGAAAAATATTTCGAAGCTTTTTTCCAGGAAAAACCGTTCAATTGGGACATTTGTTTAATATATTTGTTATTATAAATTACTGTAAAGGAAAATGTAGATTTTTGAATATTTCATAAGATTGCTGGGAATATTTCAAATAATTTTTTATTAAGTGAATTTTAATGCAAAATTGAAAATTATTTCAAAATATTTCATATTATGTCCTAAAATTTCGAAAACTTTAAATTTTTAACAAATTTATTAGATACTTACAATTTTTGAAAAGATATAAAAGTAGTTGAAAACTTGAAAAGATGTGAAATAATTTTTTAATCTATTTAAAGTTTTGAAAAAATTCCAGAATTAATTTAAATCTTGAGCATATTTCCAAAAATTTTAAACAAAATATAGATTATTGAAGATTTCAAAACAAAATGTAGAAGATTTTAAGAATGTTGAAAAATTTCAAGAAATTAAAAAAAAATTTGTTTTGAAAAATAAATTTTATTAGAAAAATGAAAAGATTTGAAAAAATTTCAAATGATGTCCCAAAATTTCTGAAATTTTAAAGCAAAGTTTTTCAATTTAATAAGATTGAATAAATTTAGAAAAAAATCGAGTAAGTTTAAAAGATATTTAGAAGTTTTTAAAAGATACAAAAATAGATTAAAACTTGAAAAGATGTGAAATAATTTTTTAAATCTAGATTTTTTAAAGGTTTCTGATGAAAAAAAATGTCTTAAGATTCCTAGGAAAATTTTGAATGATTTTCGATTCTCAAAAATTAGTTTTAAGAAAATATTTCAAAATATTTCAAAACATTTAAAAAGATTTTAAAAATTGGCTGAAAGGAATCTGGAAGATTTTAGAATAGTTTTTTTTATATTGAAGGATTTTTAATAATAATTTGAGCAAAATTAGAATCATTTTGAAGGACAATTTAAAGTTTTGAAAAAATTCCAGAATTAATTTAAATCTTGAAATTATTTCAAACAAATTAAAACAAAATATGGATTTTTTAAAGTTTAAAACCAAATTTAGAAGCTTCTTAAGAATGTTAAAACATTTCAAGAAATAAAACAAAAGTTTGTTTCGAAAAATAAATTTTATTAGAAAAATGAAAAAGATTTGAAAATATTTTAAATTACTTTCTAAGATTTTTAAAATTTTAAAGCAACATTTTTCAATTACGCAAGATTGAAAAAATTTAGAAAAAATTCCAGTAAGTTTAAAAGATATTTAGAAGTTTTTAAAAGATACAAAAATAGTTTAAAACTTGAAAATATGTCAAATAACTTTTTAATTTTGATTTTTGAAAGGTTTCTAAAGAATAAAAAAATTTTCTTAAAATTCCTAGAAAAATTTTTTACGATTTTTGATTTTGAATATTCAGTTTTAAAAGAATATTTAAAAAGATTTCAAAAATTGTCCGACAGGAATCTGGAAGGTCTTGAGGTAATTTTTTTAATATGAAAGGTTCTTTTAATAATAATTTAAGAAAAATTTTAATGATTTTAAAGGACAATTAAGTTATGAAGAAGTTCCAGAATTAATTTAAATCTTGAGAATATTTCAAAAAAATGTTAACAAAATATAGATTTTTGAAGATTTCAAAACAAAATTTAGAAACCTTTTAAGAATGTTGAAACATTACAAGAAATAACAAAAAATTTGTTTTGAAAAATAAATTTTATTAGAAAAATGGAAAAGATTTGAAAATATTTCAAATTATGCCCAAACATTTTTACAATTTCAAAGCAAAATTATTCAATTTCGCAAGATTAAAAAAATTTATGAAAAATTCGAGAACGTTAAAAAAATATTTAGAAGTATTGAAAAAATTCAAAAATAGTTTAAAACTTGAAATGATGTCAAATAATTTTTTAATCTAGATATTTGAAAGGTTTCTGAAGAAAAAATATATATTAAGATTCCTAGGAAAATTTTGAATATTTTTCGATTTCCGAACATTAGTTTTAAGAAAACATTTAGAAAGATTTCAAACATTTAAAAAGATTTCAAAAATTGTCCGAAAGGAATCTGGAAGATTTTAAGTTAATTTTTTTAATATGTAAGGATTTTTAATAATAATTTAAGAAAATTTCGAATCATTTTGAAGGACAATTAAAAGTTTTTAATAAATTCCGGAATTAATTTAAATATTTCGAATACTTCAACAAAGTTTAAAAAAAATATAGATTTTTGAAAATTTGAAAACAAAATTTAGGAGCTTTTTTAAAAATGTAACATTTCAAGAAATTAGAAAAAAAATGTATTTTGAAAAATAAATTTTATTAGAAAAATGAAAACGATTTGAAAAAATGTCAAATTATGTTTCAAAATTTATGAGATTTTAGGGAAAATTTTCTCAATTTAGTAAGATTAAAAAAATTTAGAAAAAATTCTAGTAAGTTTAAAAGATATTTAGAAGTTTTTAAAAGATACAAAAATAGTTTAAAACTTGAAAAGATGTGAAATAATTGTTTTAATCTAGATTTTTGAAAGGTTTCTGAAGAAAAAAATATATAAAAAGTTTCCTAGGAAAATTTGGAATATTTTTCGATTTCCGAACATTAGTTTTGAGAAAATATTTAAAAAGATTTCGAAACATTCAAAAAGATTTCAAAAGTTTTCCGAAAGGAATCTGGAAGATTTTAAGGTCATTATTGAAAGATTTTTAATAATAATTTCAAAAAATTCGAATTATTTTGAAGGACAATCAAAAGTTTTGAAGAAATTCCAGAATTAATTTAAATCTTGAGAATATTTCAAAATAATCTGAACATAATATAGATTTTGGAAGGTTTAAAAACAAAATTTAGGAGCCTTTCAAGAATATTGAAACATTTCAAGAAATTAAAAAAAAAATTATTTTGAAAAATAGATTTTATTACAAAAATGAAAAAGATGTGGAAAAATTTCAAATGATGTCCCAAAATTTTCTAAAAAGTTTCAATTTAGCAAGATTAAAGAAATTTAGAAAAAATTCTAGTAAGTTTAAAAGATATTTAGAAGTTTTGAAAAGATACAAAAATAGTTTGAAACTCGAAAAGCTGTCAAATAATTTTTTTAATCTAGATTTTTGAAAGGTTTCTAAAGAATGAAAACATTTTCTTAAATTTCCCAGAATTCTTTTTACGATTTTTGATTTTGAAAAATCAGTTTTGAAAAAATATTTAAAAAGATTTCAAAACATTTACAGAGATTTCGAAAATTGTCGGAACTGTCTGAAAGATTTTAACACAATTTTTTTTATTTTCCAGGAATTTTAAAAATAATTTAGGAAAATTTTGAATTATGTTGAAGGATATTTAAAAGTTTTTGAAAAATTCCATAAATAATTTAAATTTTTAAAAATTTTTAAACATTGTTTAACAAGATGTAGATTTTTGAAGATTTCGAAACTTTTTAAGAGTATTGAAACGTTTCAAGAAATTAAAAAAAAAATCTAAAGATTCCTCGAAAAATTTCAAATTATTTTTTGTTTTGAGGAGTGAATATTAGTAGCAAGTTGAATAAGATTTGAAACGATTTCAAATTATTTCCTAAAACTTCTAAAATTTCGAAGCAACATTTTTCAATTTTGCAAGATAAAAAAAATTTAGACAAAAATCGTGTAAATTTAAAAAATAATTGGAAGTTCTGAGAAGGTACAAAAATAATTTTAAACTTGAAGATGTAAAATAATTGTTTAAATCTAGATTTTTGAAAGGTTTCTGAAAAAAAATCTTAGGATACCTAGGAAAACTTTGAATGAATTTCGATTTTTTAAGATTAGTTTTAGGAGAATATTTATAAAGATTTCAAGAAAATTCCAGAATTAATTTAAATCTTGGAAATATTTTGAAAAATTTTAACAAAATATAGATATTTGAAGATTTTGAAAGAAAATTTTAAAGCTTTTCAAGAATGTTGAAACATTTCAAGAAATTTAAAAAAATTGTGTTTGGAAAAAGAAATTTTATTAGAAAAATGAAAAAGATGTGGAAAAATTTTAAATGATGTCCTACAATTTTTCAATTTAGCATGAATAAAAAAATTTATAAAAAATTCGAGTAAGTTTAAAAGATATTTAGAATTTTTGAAAAGATACGAAAATAGTTTAAAACTTGAAAAGATGTCAAATAATTTTTCAATCTAGATTTTTGAAAGGTTTCTAGAGAATAAAAAAATTTTCCTCAATTTCCTAGAACAATTTTTTACTATTTTTGATTTTGAAAAATCAGTTTTGAAAGAATATTTAAAAATATTTCAAAACATTTACAGAGATTTCAAAAATTTCCAGAAAGAAGTCTGAAAGATTCTATTGCAATTTTTTTAATTTTCCAGAAATTTTAAAAATAATTTAGAAAAATTTTAAAACATGTAAGAAGATATTTAAAAGTTTTTGAAATGTTTCAGAATTAATTTAAATCCTAAAAATTTTCCAAAAATTGTTTAACAAGATCTAGATTTTTGAAAATTTCGAAACAAAATTCAGAAAATTTTTAAGGCTATTGAAACGTTTCAAGAAATTAAAAAAAATTTCTTAAGATTCCTGGAAAATTTTCAAATGATTTTTTATTTCAAAAACTGAATATTAATAGAAAATTGAAAGAGATTTCAAACGATTTAAAATTATTTCCTAAAGCTTCTGAAATTTCGAAGCTAAATTTTTCAATTTTGAAAGTTAACAAAAATTTTTAAAAAATTCGGGTGAGTTTAAAAAATATTTAGAAATTTTGAGAAGATACAAAAACAATTTTAAGCTTGAAAATATGTCAAATAATTTTTTTAAATCTAGAGTTTTGAAAGGTTTCTAAAAAGAAATTTCTTAAGATTCCTAGAAAAATTTTTAATGATTTTCGATTTTTTAAGATTAGTTTTAAGAGAATATTTAAAAAGATTTCAAAACATTTGAAAAGATTTCAAAAATTGTCGGAAATGGATCTGGAAGATTTCAAGGGATCTTTTTAATATTGCAGGATTTTTTTCAAAATAATTTAGGATTTAAAAGTTTCAAAAAAATTCCAGAAATAATTTAAATCTTGAGAATATTTCAAAAAAATTTAACAAAATTTAGGTTTTGGAAGATTTTAAAACAAAATTTCAAAGCTTTTTAAGAATGTTGAAACATTTAAAAAAATTTAAAGAAAAATTTGGTTTCAAAAGTAAATTTTATTAGAAAAGTGAAAAAGATTTGAACAAATTTCAAATTATTTTCTAAATTTCTAAAATTTCGAAGTGAAATTTTTTGCAAGAATAAAAAATTCATTCAAGATTCGAGTAAATTTAAAAAATATTTCAATGTTTTGAAAAGATTCAAAAATAATTTCAGACTTGAAAAAATTTCTTTTTAATCTAGATTTCTAATAGGTTTCTGAAGATTAACAAAATTTTCTTAAGATTCCTAGAAAATTTTTTAATGATTTTTGGTTTTGAAAAATTAGTTTTAAGAGAAGATTTAAGATGATTTCAAACCCTCTAAAAATATTCCAAAAATTTTCAAAAACGAATCTGAAATATTTTAAGGTCATTTTTCAATTTTGCAGTATTTTTAAAAATAATTTGGGAAACACCCGAATCATTTTAAAGGACATTCAAAAGTTTCGAAAAAATTCTAGAATTAATTTAAATCTTGAGAATATCTCAAAAATTTCAAACAAAATGTATGTTTTTGAAGATTTCAAAATAAAATTTTGAAGCTTTTTAGGGATTTTGAAAGGTTTAAAAAGAATTCAATTTTTTAAAGATTCCTGAGAAAATTTTTAATAATTTTATTCAAAATATTTTAAAATTTGAAAAGATATCTGAAAATTTATAAAATTTTTTTTAATTTCTAAAAGTTTCTTTCATCTTCTCTAATTTCTAAATAGTTATTCAAATTTTTTATTTTTTATAAAAAAGTAACAATAGTTACTTTTCTTGCAAAAGTAACTAAGAAAATGTTACATTTTGAAACGACAACGATAACTATTTCCTTGTAAAAAGTAACTTTCATATCACTGTAAATGATATTATTAAATAAACTTTTTAAATTCCTGATGATTCAATTTTATAAATATTTTGTTAATAATAAATAAATATACCATTGGTAATTCCCAGTCTAAAATATAATTCGTCAAATTGGTAATCGGTGCATGACATTCAACTTCCAAGGTCCCCCCTATTAGATCACATCTATCTATAGACTTTATGTTTGGTTCATTTATCAATCTATGCTCTAAAACAAAAATTACATATTCATTATAAATTATCCAGTTTCATTTTTTTCATCGTCATAAAAATTGCACTACTGACGAATAGCATCGGACTACTAATCGTGCCACCTGTTAAAAATTACCCTTGACTTTGAAAGCTGATAACGCCGCCCAGATTATAGATAAAAAATATATTTTAATTTATGTGAAATCTTGTCCAATTCTGCGTTAAATGAGCCCTGACTCGATTAATTTGGCCTGGTGAGTATTAAATTATCACATGAGAAAGGCACAAATAAAATTCGAATTTTCAAGGAATTTTGTACTTTAACTTCAACTCTTTCTCAATTGATAACTTAATAACCACAACGTTGAATTACTTCAACTAGGGCTTATTCAACGCAGAATTTAATAAGCTTCCCAATGATTTTTTCTAAATATTTTTATCTATACTCTGGACGATGTTATCGCTTTTCAAAGTCAAGAATTATATTCAATAGTTCACACGGTTAGTGGTCCGATACTATTCGTCAGTAAGGTATTTAAAATTTATGAAATACTTACTAAAGAATATGGTTGGTATCAGACGTTCTTCATATCGACCATCAGGGGATCTGGCTTTGCAAACAAATAAACCATTATCTTCAGGTGTAAAATTGATTACTCTAAAACCAAATGAGGGATGGTAATTGAATCTTTTATCATTCGTGAGAACCTAAAACATAAAATATTTATTTTTCCTAAGCCTTGACTTTAAAAGGTGATAACTCCTTCCAGAATATAGATAACAATAATTTTGAGAAATAATTCGAAAGTTGATTAAAATCTGCGTTAAATGAGCCCTACTTGAAGTAATTAGGCCTTGTGGGTATTGATTTATCACGTCAGAAAGACAAAAATAATTTCCGATACAAGGTAAAAAATTCTTTAGAAATCCGAATTTTGTTTGTCTTTCTCATGTGATAACTAAATAACCACAAGGCCAAATTTGTTCAACTAGGGTTCATTTCACGCAGAATTTAATAAGCTTTTCAATAAATTAAAAAATTGTAATTATCTATATTCTGGACGGCGCTATCACCCTTTAAAGTCAAAGATGATGATTTTAAAATTCTTCAATGCTTGATGTATTTAAAAAAAAACCTTGATACATTGATATCACCTACTGTAACATTTCTACGATAATGGCGTTCAAGTTCCATTTTTATTTCTCGAGAAGCTCGATCACAACCAAAAGTTGCTTCAAAGTGTTTACCCATAATGTAGACCCTGTGTCCCAACTTTTGTCCAAAAAGACTTTTTGAAGCTGAAATTTTCGAAAATTTCAATTAAATTATAATACTTAATTTTTTCAAAAAATAGTTTCTGTTTAGAAATAGGATTAATTATACCTACACGTTACGTAGAAGATTGTCTTGTTGAAAAGATTAAATTCAGGATCCAAATCTGTATTTGTATTATTTTTAATTTCAATACAACCATAAAATCCAGTATCTCCGTGAACTGCTCTTGGACGACGAAAAACATTTGTTATTAAACCCGTGTCATTTTTATGTCGCGAAATTGTAAAAGCGGAAGTCTGGGACTGAAAAAGAAGTTTTAAAAATATTTAAATTCAAAATTTCATAATTAGACAATGGTGTTAAAAACTATCTTATAATTTTATTTTTTGTAAAAAAAATAATAATTTGTGTAAATACCGATTTTTCATGTTTTCTGTAGTGGATATAATCCATTCCTGGATAATAGAAGTTCATAAATGTATTTCCATGACAAAACATTTCGAGGGCATCACCTTCTTTAATTACAAATGACTGAAATTCAACATCCTCCCATTCTTTGGGTTCAATTAAATATGCCTCTATATCTGCAAAAAAAAGCATATTTTACAAAAATTATTCCAGGAAAATAATTTTTTAAGAACAAGAAAAAATCTGCCTGAGCCCGGATTTGAACCCGGAACGTCACTGTGATTAACGATCCACTCATTGATAGCGGCGTTCTTCCAAAATTATTTGTCCGCAGTAATCGTGTTAACCGGTACCGGTAAAAAAAATTATCGGTACCGGTAACCAAAATATGAGCGGTATTGGCAATAAAAGTTCAGAAAAAATTCAAAATGATTTAGTTTTTATTTTGAAAGATTAATTTTGAGTTTTGAAGATTTCAAAATACGTAGAAAAAGAATCCAGAAGATTTTAAGACTTTTTTTTTTATTTTGCAGGTTTAAACAAAATTTCAAGAAAACTTAGAATTATTTCCAAAGATATTTCGAAGTTTTAGAAGTTTTGAAAAAATTCGAAAATAATTCAAATCTTGAGATTTCAACAAATTTTTAACAAAATAAAAATTTTTGAAGATTGGGAACATTAATTTTAAGATAAGATTGAAAATATTTTTGAAAAATTCAAATGATCTCAAATTTTTGAAAATAATTTGAATAAGTTCAAGAGATATTCAGAAGTTTTGAATAAGCTACAAAAATAAACATTTTTTTTAAGATTCGTGGGAAAACTTAAAATGATTTTTTTATTTACAAAAAATGAATTTTAAGAAAAAAATTCAAAAGATTTTCAAAAAAGAATGCAGAAGATTTAAAAAAAAAATCTTTCGATTTTCGAAGATGAAAAAATTTTGGAAAAAATTCGAGTAAGTAGCTTTTTAAGAATTTTCAAGAAAATAAAAAAAGAATCCTAAGATTCCTGAGAAAATTGCAAATTACTTCTTATTCAAAAAAATTAATGTTGAGGAAATATTTTTAAAAAATTTTAACGATTCAAAAGATTTTCAAAATTACGAGAAAAGAATCTGGAAGATTTCAAAGCCATTTTTTCGATTTTGCAGAGTTTAGAAACTATTTTAGGAATATTTGAATCAGTTTAAAATATATTTAGGAACAATGGAAGTTTTTAAGAGATTAAAAATATTTTTCAACTGCAAAATTTCCGAAAATTTATAAAATATTTTTAAATTTCTTTCAAACTTCTACAAGTTCTAAATAACTTTTAAACTGACTTGAATTTTTTTGAACATTTTGTAAAATGCTCTAAAATGACAAAATTTTCCTAAGAATTTTCTAGATAATTTTTTCGCAAAAATGAAATTTTCAAAAATCTTGTTGAATTTTCTGAAAAAACATGGGTCAATTCCATTGACCAAATAAACAAATAAACGACTAAATTTAAGTGATAAATAGTTATTTGAAATTTTCATTTTTTATTGAAAATTATTTTCACCTCAAATTATAATTTTGTTAATTTTTGTTCTTGACTGAAAAATAATTTTTTGTTGAAGATTCAATTTTTTTTTCAAAATTCGTATTTTTGATTTAAAACTCTCTTGATATAAATTTAATTTCTTTTGCTCAAATAAAACTGTTTAGTGGAAAATTATTCTGTTTTATTGAGGATTCAATTATTTTGGTTACAAATAAAAATGTTTGGTTTTCAATTAACTTTTTTATTGAAAATGCATATTTTCGGATCAAAAATTTGTCTTTTTAAGTTGAAAATTACACCATTTTTTTTTAAGTTTCTTTTAATGACTTAAACATCTTTCTTTGTTAAAAATTCGTCATTTTGGTTTGAAAATTCATCTCTTTTGGTTGAAAATTTACATCTTTGGTTGAAAATTTACCTATTTTGTTGAAAAACTGTTTTTTTTTCTTGAAAATTAACTTCTCTGAATGAAAATTTAATATTCCAGTTTTGGTTGAAAATTGATTTTTTTAGATGAAAAATTCCAATATTGCGTTAAAAATTTATCCCTATTAGTTTAAAGTTTATGTAATTTATTGTAATATCTTCTTTTTTGTAGAAAACTAATCTTTTCGGTTAAAAATTCAACTATTTGGTTAAAATTTGAACTATTTTGTTGAAATTTTGACTTTTTGCATTTAACTGTCTTTATTTAAAATTAAATTCTTTTGGTAGAAATATCAATACTCTTCGTTGAGAACCAATCTTTTTATTTGAAAATTCAACTATTAGGTTGAAAATGAACTTTTCTACTGAATTTTTCATCTTTCGTATCTAAGATCTTCAAACAAAATTTTTTATTATCTCAAGAATTTTATGAAAATTATATTTCTATAAGCTTCAAAAAACTAATAAATTAACTTGAGAAAAAAATAGTCATTCAATTTTTTTGTATCAAAATTAAAAAAAAAATTTAATCAAAAAAATAAAAATTAAATTAAAAAAGATGATTAGATTTTCATATTTTCCTCATTTTTTGACGACAAGAAAATCAAATTATTTTTGGTTGACAATTAATTTTTTTTTATTGAAAATTAAACTATTATATTTTTGGTCCAGAATTAATTGTTTGCAGTGAAAAATTGTATTATTTGGTTGAAAATTTATAATTTTTTTAAAAATTCAACAATTTTTGTTTTAAAAATGTACCTTTTTGTTTGAAAAATTAAATTTTCGGTTGAAAATTCATCTTTTAGGAAAAAAAATTCAACAATTTTGGTAGAAAATTGAACTATTTGTTTGAAAATTAACTCTCTTATTAAAAATTTATATTTTATGCTTGAAAATTTAACTGTTCTGTAAAAAATTCATATATTCTGATGAAAATTCGACTTTCTTAGTAAAAAAACAATTTTATTAGTTGAAAATTTATATTTTTGATTGAAAATTTAACAATTTTGTTCAAAATTATCTTTTTAAAATTTTAATTCACCTAATTGATTGAAGATTCATATATTTTGTTGAAAATTCGATTTTTTTGTATGAAAAATTAATCTTTTAGGTCAAACCTTTAACTATTTAGTAACAAATTCAACTATTTTCTTGAAATTTTTTTTTCGAAAAATAATTTATTAACTGTATATTTGACTATTTCGTTTTTATTTATTTATTTTGTTAGTTGAAAATCCGTATTTTCGGTAGAAAATTAATCTTCTGGGATGAAAATTAATCTTCTAGGTTTAAAATTAATTTTTTTAATGAATATTCAACTATTTGGTTAAAAATTCAACAACTTGGTTTACAATTAAGTTTTTTTGTTAAAAATTCATATTTTCTGCTATGGTGGAGAATTCTAACAATTTTAATGAAAATTTAACCATTTTTTTGAAAAGTTAATATTGTTTTAAATTTAACAATTTTCTTTACAATCCTTTTTTTATTTGAAATTAAGTTTTAAAAATGAAGATTTAACTAATTAGTTAAAAATTCATGTATTTTCCTGAAGATTCGATTATTTGGTAGAAAACTCATCTTTTTGGTTAAACATTCAACTATTTGGTTAAAAATTGAACTATTTTCTTGAAATTTTTTTTTTTTTTGACGAAAATAATTTTTTAACTGAATATTTGACTATTTCGTTTTTGTTTCAAATTTATTTATTGTTAGCTGAAAATTCGTCCTTTTAATAGAAAATTAATCTTCTGGGACAAAAATTAATTTTCTTGGTTCAAAATTCATTGTTTAGCTGAATATTCAGCTCATTCGTGAAAAATTGAACTATTTGGTTTAAAATTAACTTTTTTTATTGAAAATTCATATTTTCTGCTGTTAAATTTAACGTTTTTGTAGAAAATTCATCTATTTTATTGAAAATTCAACTTTTTTGGAAGAAAATTTATTTTATTTGTTGAAATTTCTTTTTTTTGTTAGTTTATAATTTAACAATTTGATTGAAAATGTACTAATTCACTTGAAAATTCTTC
>JAABKJ010001741.1:0-29866 GCA_011634705.1 Andricus grossulariae
CAATTTATAATCCATATTGACAGTCTTTCTCTTTGTCCTAGTGGAAAACGATAAAGTTTAAATCCATCTTCGCTTCTGTTTTTACAAGACGGAGCACTACAGCAGATCATTTTTATTATATTCTGAACTTAATTTTAACTGATATGCAGGACATGCTTATCGCATTGTTTCCCGCAAACTGTCCAGGAACCAATATGGCGGCTGCATACCCCTGTCTAATATAGTACCCTAGTAATGCTTGCAGAAAAATCCTCACTTTTTAGAGCTTAGGGATCTAAAATGTCAATTGCACTTAGTTTATTACAAAAGTGGACATTCACTTTACCAGATAAACTCAAAAAGTATTCACTAGACATTTTTAATTTGCCGATAAACACAATGCTTTAACTAAGATCCCTGAGCTATTTGGACATTTTGAAATGACGTCACAAGTGGAAATACTCTATGTTTGATGTCCCATTACTACTTTGACGCGAGGATTTGGGTGGGGAGACCGGTGCAGTCGAATTGCGTCGCCAGGGCGGGATATGGAGAGAGAAGCACGAAAAAAGGTACGGTAGCAGGGTGAGTTGGCGCCGTTGCGAAAGAATTTACGCAAGTTACGTAGAACGATACGGACAAAGGTTACTTTTGAAATCCGAAAATTTTTTAACACCACTAGAAATAGATCTAATGTAGCGGGGTAGAAAGACAAGGGGAAAGACGAAAACAAATTTGTACATAGAGGGTCAATAGAAGTTGAAAATTTAAAGTTAGATGATATGCGTAAAATGATGATAGAGGTAATACAGATAAACGAAAAAAGGTACGAAGAAATAAAACAAAAAATTAGAAAAGAAATGGCCGAGCTTAGAGAATACGTTAGAAAATGGGAAGAAGTTAAGGAAAATTTGGAAAAAAGGATGCAGACTTTAGAAAAAATATTAGAAAAGCAGGGACATAGGAAGCAAAATATAAAAGAAGGAGAGAGACGAAAAAGAAACATAGAGATGAAGGGTCTAAGATTAGAGGGTAAGGAACTGAAGGAAGATGTGATAAAAAGGATAGATACTAAGGTAGAGATAGAGGAAGAGCTAAGTGTAAGAAAAGAAACGCGAAGAGGATAGAAAATAGTACTAGTGAAACTAAAGAAATGGGAACATAAGAGGGAAGTGATGACAAAGAAGAGGGCGTTATATGGAAGCTCGGAGAGAATAGAGGATGTTTTGAAATGGCTAGAAAGGAATATGCAGTATAAGTTAAGGAAAATAGCAGAAGAGGAAAGAAGTAAGGGAAAAAGAACGTGGGTTAAGTATAGCAGAATTAGTAATGATGCTGACGTGTCTAGATGAAAGGGGATAGGAAAGAGTACGGGGAAGGTTACCAAGAGGTTACAAATGCCAGGTTCGAAGTGCAAAGAGAAAGAATAAAAAGCAGAGAAGTGGAAGATAGTGGGGGTGTATATAAACGAGCATATGCAGAAGAAATCAGAGCCGATGAAAGAACTGATGGAAGAAAATGAAGAAGAGATTAGGGTTATAATAAAAGGATATTTCAATGCGGGAACAGGAGATAGAGGAGAAAGGAAATGGAAGTTGCTGATTGCCCAGGAGTGCGGGGTTGGACACACGAGTGGACAATCGGTGGCCCCGCACGAGTTACTTATACTATTTTTTGTTATAAGTGCGTAACAAGGGGTGGTTGCGGCGGGTTGAGGGGTTCGGGGGGTGGAGTCCCCCCGACAGAAGAAATGACCTGCAAAGAATAAATAGACAGAAAGATTATGTAAACATTTTTGTATTCAGGAAGATTTTATTTCGTTCTATTTGAAACGTGTTAAGTCATAATAAACGCATACATTTTATAACACAAACATTATATAAATATTTATTTTATTTAGAAACATTTTATTTCATTCTGTTTTAAAGTTCTTAAATCATAAAAAGCGCATCAATTTTCTTTCTTTTCCGGAAAAACTATTGCGAAGTTTGGAAAATTATTAAAATTAAAAGTGATATTTTTTGGAAAAGTGCTAGACATTAAGTTATTAATTTCTACATTTTCCTTCTGTTTTATGTTGACGTTTTCTGGTGACGCTTTCTCGATCATTTTTTAATATGACCTTGGTGCTTGGCAACTGGATGTAGTGGGCGTATTAATTATGGAATTGGCAATTTGTTGAGCGATTTCTTTCTTGTTCATGAAGGAATCCTCGATGTAGCTTTCAGCCACAGTGGTCGATTTCCAGCCTACATGTCGTTTTAAAGTGGTTATATCCCCTCCAGAGTGTGCCAGCAGGTCCGCGGAACTGCGTCAGAAAGTATGTATTAATTCCGATTACTTGATTTAAAAATTTCCCATCTCGAGGTTGTGGCGGTAGTTGGTTGCATATCGATGTATCTTTTGCAGATATCATGCAAGTCATCGACGACCACGAATGATCTAGGCTTATTATTCTTGCTATTGGGAATTTCAACCAAAAGCACCTGACCTTTGTCCTCGACATTGTTAATTGTAAGGTTACATAATTCGTCTTTTCTGCATGCACCCTGAACACCAAAAAACAAGGCGACCTGAAAATAATTAAATGCCTATATTAATATGTGAAATTTTGTAAATATATATTAATTTATTTAATTAAACATCTAAACATTTTGTTCCAAAACAAAATACTGAAATTTTCATCCAAGAGATGAATTTCAATGTCGAAAATCTGGTAAAGGAATTCATATATAATTCGACATTTTTACCATTTATAACCGTATTTTTGCAAAAGAGTACAACTTTCAACCAAAAAACATGAATTCTCATAAAAAAATATAATAGTTGATATTTCAACCAAAAAAGATTTTAATGTTAAATCAAAAACAGTTGAAATGAAAGAAAACAGACGAATTGTTAATATTTACCTTTATAGCTAGTAATTCATTGTGCGGAGCTTCATTAAAAAAATGTTGGACTTGTTCACCCGTTAGAACTTAACATTTTTTGCTCTGGAATCCTGCTGCTTGGCGCTTCAAAAATGCAATCAGTTTTTCATAATTATATATATGGATCATCCTTTCTCAACGAATGGACCCCTACAAGCCAAAATTGGTTTGGTCTAATAAAGGTCTATAGGTGGTCAATCGAAAAGTCTTGAAGTCATCATGGCTGATCAAATGCGGCCGCCAAAACCACGTGACCTGCACTTTTTTTTTACTAAATTGATTATAAAACAAGCATCATCAACCCTATTGAGGTCTGCAACGTTCCAAATGGAAGGTCTTGAACTCTACTTTCAAAGCCCATATAGTACAACTTTTTTCGTTTCGGGTAAAATTTAATATGGCGGCCAAAACCACTTGGCTAGTGGTGACTTGAAAAATCAATCGATTTTCACAAAATTGGGCAATTCGAAATTGCAGATCCAAGATGACGGACTAAATTTACCAAAATTAACTGCCATCTTGGATTTGTCATCTTGAATATTAAATCCGAACTCGTATTCGTAGTCAGCGACACCGAAAACCCTTGTATACCAAATTTGGTGGAAATCGCTTGATTTTAAATAAATTTGTCCGCCATGTTGGATCCGCCATCTTGAATTTTGTAAATCTGACCTTAGCTTCGTAATCAGCGAGCCCAAAAACCCCTGGGTACCAAGTTTGGTGAAAACCGATTGATTTTTCAAAAGTCACCACTTGCCACGTGGTTTTGGTCGCCATATTGGATTTCACCTAAAACGAAAAATTTTTACTATATGGCATTTGAAAGTAGAGTTCAAGACCTTCGATTTGGAATGTTGCAGACCTCAATAGGGTTGACAATGATAATGATACATCTGGATAGTAACATCCCAATATAAGATATAACATGCGTTTTCTGAAACGGGCTATTGAATGCATCTATAGAAAGCCATTCATTATGTTAATATTCCTAGGTTTAGGGCAAGTCATTACTGTACTTGTATAATGCCCGATATATACTTATTTTTGTGCGTGTACTCTCTGAGCCATTACGCTCTTGTCAACCACGTTTGATGTAACATGTGCTTTCGATAATTTCTAGGACTGACAACCCAGTCCCGGTTCGCAATTATGAATCCTTCCGTTTCTGGAAACAGGACGCCCTTTTTCAGCCACATGTTGTATGCCTCTTGGTCAACTTAGGCTTTTCTTATTTTTTGGGGTGTTCGTTGTGGATACCTCTTTGTTTTCATTCTGTTTCTAACTACTCCATGGCTTCGGCCATGGTATTCAAGGCCTCTTCTGAGGATAAGTACAATGGCGTGCAATCGAGATCCGCTTCACAGATGGTGTTGTAAAGAGCAACATCTAGCTTGCTGTTAAAGTTGCAACTGTATAACTTGTGATTTCCACAATTCTTTAACATGGACAATGCCCCCTACCCCCTGTATGTCATGGTAGGACTACCTTTTCAGTCGCTGAATTACTTTTGTACATTCGGTGTTTGGTAATTTCAACGCGGAGAGTTTCGTTTAACCTCTCAAAGTCTGCGTTTGACCATTTGGTGGGCCCAAAGGATTACGTGAAGACAGGGATGGCATAGGTGTTGATTTCCCTGCTTGTGTTTACCGAGTTGAGAGAACTCATCAGAATCAATCTGAGTCTTGTATTGAAGGCAGTCGTTAGGCTTTTCTTAACTGTCTTATGTTGAATACCCGTAGATTCGAGAATATGCAGGCATTTATATGATTTGCCCTCATCCGTTGCCTTGATGTCATGCTCGAACTCGTTCTCTAGCTCTGCGGTCTCTAATTCTCCTCTGGTTAAATGCAATGCTCTGCATTCATCTAGAACGAACTCCATGTGGATATCATTGGAAAACTACTTTGTGGCATCGATCACTTACTGCAGTCTGTGGTCTGAACTAGCGTATAGCTTCAAGTCATCCATGTATAGAAGATGGGTCAGTTGATGACCGTCATCATTATCATGTATTTTAACCCGTCAGACATGCCATTTAGTATTTTGCCCAATGGGTTCAACTCTAAACAGAACCATAGTGCACTGAAGGAGTCTCCTTGAAATATACCCGTCGTAATATCCATAATCAAAATACTTGGTTCTTATACCCCAAAGCATCATCGCACGACTTAGAAAGTCAATGATGCGTTCGCAGATTTTGTAAATTTTTAAGACTTCAGGCAAATAGTCATGTGGTATGGAAGGAATTGCTTGCTTGTTGTGAATGTATGCCCTGTGAAAGTTTCTTTGATGTTTACGAGCTTGTGTCATGGCAAAAGCGTCTATGCTTACTAGATATTTACATCAGCTTTATGGTTCAGTTTCCATTCGTATATTGAGTCAATCGACCCAATTTGCTGCTTACTTTGCAGATGTCCATATCCAACCTGATGTTCCATGGTGGATCTCGTTCTTTTCCTGGGACAAAAATTCTAATTGTACGCCGAGATCTACGGCCCAAGATTCTAACGACTTTCACAGCTGCAAAGTACACAAGAGTTTGAACCTGTAACGCAGTTCGTTCTGCGTTTAAATGCATAAGCAAAATCTTGTTATTTAGGTGCTCAATTATTGCATGCAGATTTTTCGTGATGTACATCTTTAGCAGAGAATGCCTTTGTGTTGGTTCTACATCTCTGAACTCTAGTAAAGCACGATCAAAATTTCTTTCAACGTGCTGCACTTTTTCTGGGATTTTTATGTTTGCATCAACGGAAACCTTAATATCCGGATGTAGTTCTAGTGGATCCGGTGCTTGATCTTCATTATCCTTAACACCTGTGACTTAGCTTCAATCAGCTATTCGTTATCCATATCTTCCCAGGGAGTTCATAAATAGGAGGCTGCTGTTCTGCTTCCGTTGTGATGGTAGCTATTTGAACAACCGAAAGCAATTTGCTGTTAATTATTGAGCATTTTCGGTCAGCTATGGCTAGATTCGGGAACTTGAGTAAGAAGAGATTATGATGTTTTCTTCTCACACTTTGCCCAATTTCTCTGACAAAAAATAAAGGCCCGTAACATCTCTTTTCATACGGTATGTCCATTTTAATCGCCTTTTTAGTTGCTGAACCTTCGCTTCTGCCTCTGGTTGAATCAGGCCATCTACCTCTAGAGAATGTGGTGGTGCTGGATCTTCATGAGGTTGCGCAAGAACATTAATAGCACGATTAAATTGTATTGTCGGTTGCTGTTTGATACTGTGATGCAGCTTTCTCTAACTGATGCTCATTATCGATGTTTTTCAATGCCGAAGCAACCCGTCATTCAATTTCTATTGCTCGGTATTCTGAGGAAAGTAGATTATTCCTGATGTCCTTTACCCTAGCGATAATATCTCTGACTGCAACTTTCTGTGTATGAGTATACTTTGTAGCAAACTTCGTCTTAAATTTGTATTCTTTTTCACTTCAAGTTTCAAAATGCGCGCTTCTGTAAAAGAGACGCGTCAATTTCTCTTTCATCACTGTATTCTAGTTGATGCTGTCCCACTGTGTTTCTGTTGATGTGGTTGGCTGCAAATCGCTTACGCTAGCCAAAGCATCCTCATCAGGCACAGTTAATGTTCCTCTGTGCTCTTGCGGGCCAGCTTTTTTATTTGCGAGATCTGCCTGACCATCTCGCAACTCACAATCACCGCTGTCTCGCACGCTGTGGCCGCCAGCGGTGGCTCCAGGGACGCCTCGGCGATCCTCGGGAAGCGACCATCATTTCGAAATGTTGAGTACTCTCTATTTTTGGGTATCGGTTTTAGTGTTCTTCTTAGTCCCTTTCCGCTTCTTTCTCTGCCTGTCTGGCACGGGAAACCCTGTCAGTAGCAATGCCACCTCAGCAGGCACAGTTGATGTTTCACTGCTTACCGTATGTCGCAGATGTTCTTGCTGGCCAGCTATTTGATTAGTGAGATCCGCCTGACCATCTCGCAGCTCATCATCACCACCGTCTTGCACTCTGTGGCCCCCAGCGGTGGCTCCAGGGATGCCTCCGCGATCCTCGGGAAGCGACCATCATTTCGAAATGTTGAGTACATTCTATTTTTGTGTATCAGTTTTAGTGTTCCTCTTAGTCCCTTTCCTCTTCTTTCTCTGCCTGTCTCGTACGGAAAATCCTGTCAGTAGCAATGCTACCGACAACTTAGCCGTCACAGTCGTGAGGGTAGGTGGGGACATGTAAGTACCATAGCACTGAGGTCTTACAACCTATTGTACTGTTTCTTTTCCCAAAGTTCCCGGCGAATTTGACAGTCCTCATCTAAGGTCTTTTAAGTCCCTTTGCAGGATTATCTTCTGTCGCCATATATATGACAAGACTTTGACGGGTAAGGACTCGTGAAAAATTTTACTTTACTAAGGAGGGCATAGAATCACTGAAAGAACGATTATTACGCCCAGGTATAACCCGTGGCTGCATTCGACTTTTTAAAGAAGTAATCGAATTTGCCTGGACGTTTGACCAGGAGAGAAGAAAAGTGCAAAAATCCTACTAACCCAGTACAGCTGGGTTTTTGACTGTTGATTAAACATTTTTGAATTTCTTTGGTGCTCATCGCTCATATGGTGCATTTTGCCGAGAAAATAAACTGCGCCAAATTTCAATTTCATTGCTCAAATTCTAGCGGTAGCTCAAGAGCCGCAAACTTGGCATATTGTTAAGTGTATATTTCGATGTGACGAGCGACAGCTCATTGTACATGTATTAGCTCGGCGTAAGCCCAAAATTTGTTTCGTGAATAGATCCTCTGAAATCAGTTATGTAAACAGCACAGTTTGTTATTAAACCATTTTTTCCCATATCCGTATCATCTATCAAGCCGGGAATAAGTACTGAGGAAGAGCGCGCTTTTATTTTTGTTCCCGTGCACCATGCCATCCGTTAAATGTAAAATCAGAAATCGGAAATAGTTTGTAAATTGTGTACCAAAAGACAACATAGCCGGCTGAAAACCCTCTGCGCAGGCCAGCGCAAAGACTTGCAGTCATCTAAGTAGGAGACAAAATAATGTGTGCGTTGAAATACTCGTAGCGGAGAAGTGGAACATACGGAGATTGCACATAGCGGGAGTGTACTGTACCATCAAATGAACAAGTCCTTCATATAATCTTGCACCATCAGCATTTTGTACTCCAAAATGACATCAGTCATAATTCAACTATTGCAGCGGAAAAAGATGAAGTTTTTTGGAAGAATGAAAATATCCCATGCCAAGAGAGGAAGAATACCGTACAAAAGTGTACATTGTTATTCGAGTCATATACTGCACTGAAGAATAATTCTACCGAATTTGTTTGATAAGGCAGCTAAGGACGCGTTGGACAACATGATGATTGCAGAAGACAAGCAATTGTTGATAATGCAAAGAGGGAAAGAACGGAAGGGTTATATGGAGGGACGTGACGTATCTTTAAAAAAAAAAAAAAAATCGAATGCGGATTCGAAATGAAATGAAATTAAAAAGAATTTCAAACGAAACAGACAGAAAATTTGCACCTTCAAAGAAGGCCAGTTTGGAAGAGTCAAGAAAACCAGATATGTACATCAACTGACTATGAATCCGACCGAACATTCAAAGGACCATCTTCAAAGAAAAGACCGAAAAATCCTCTGAATTTTGAGCTTGTAAAGCTTTGAACGGAACTAACACATCAGCAAGTGCTACGTATATATTGCAAGCTACAACTGGGAATCCGGACAGTCTTGCGCTAAGCCTCTCTAGTATAAAGAGACATCGACCCCGAATTAGGGAAGAAGGGGCCAAAGACTTGAAAAAAAATGTGCAACAAAAATTAGGAGAGCATTTCATACTCCACTAGGACGGAAAATGATGCTTGATAGAACGGGTAAATCGAAAAAACTAGTCGATAGGTTGCCCGTGACAGTCATAGAATGGTAATCTCAGCATGATCTTGATATACCTAAGGTGAACGATCGAATGGGATATGCACAAGCGACAGCATTGGCTAAAGTTATCCGCTATTGGAAATTTGAAGAAAAAGTAAGCGCTATGTGCTTTGATACTACAAGCTCAAATAAAGGTAACTAACTAATACTAATTTGGATGTTGCGAGAGCAACGCTTCGAAAAATTACACTGATATCTGGTGTCTATGTACTATACTTTATTTTCTGCAAATTTTTAGGAGAAAAAATGGAGCAGAAGTACTGCTGGAGAAAGAACTAAACAGAAAATTAATTCATATTTCTTGCTGTCATATTCTTGACGTAGTTCTTTCGAATGTTTTTAAGAAGTGTTCAAGTCCCTCTACAGCCCCTACAATTACATTAATCAAAACGTTCATTGGAGCTTGACTAACCTTAGATAGATTTACATTTGAGTCTTATGAGACAAGCAAACTCGTAAGCAAAAAACTTGGAGGCGATGTAGGGTTATTGCAAGAGCTTGCCTTTGATTATCTTGATGTAAGGAATAAAATATCTGGTATAAATTATGAAACTCAGAAAGGAATAATTATATTAAGTTATCTGCTATTTCAGAAAGTCTAGCCACGAGAACACTACGGGGAGCTTTTGGAATTAAGCGTCATTTTTCTAGGAGAAACTTCTCCATGGAGTGTACAATTTCGGGCTCCAGAATCTGTAGAATCAGTAAGGTGGATAGAGAAAATGTTAAGTGCACTAAAAATGTTGATGTTTCGAAAATAACTGTACTGACTATAGCCGAGCCGAAAGAAATTGAGAGAGTATGTATATTCGGATTAAAGTTGTACTATGTACATTCGAGCTTAGATCACGTGTCCTCTTGCTGTTAAAGCTCCCCGCAATCATCTAAACCTGCTTCAAGAACTCATAAGGTGACAAAATTAGAACGAAAATTAAGGTTAACAAATTCCATAAATATTCTCATTGATACTTCTATTCTTAAATTACCCCCCCCCCCACTTGAAGATTAGCTGTATCACTGAGAATACTTATTGCATTTTTTACCTTAGTTTAATTTTTTATCTGTGAAAAAACGAAATAATAGTCACACGCTATGGACAAAAACGAGTAAAGATGTCTGTCGCCGCAAAAACGAGTTGAATCGCCAACTCATTTTTGCCCGCACTCATATATCAATTCGGTTTGATCCCAACTGAACTTGTGATTCGTTTTTGTCCAGGCTGATTTTTTCGTTTTGTTCATGCCTGGATGATCGAGAAAATCAAATTTTTAATTTAGAAAAAAAAGTATGTTGCTGAGATGCATCAGTGCTGAATTGATGCCATAAGAGTTGGATTAAAAATTATACTAGGTTTCGAAAAAAATTAGTAATTATTGATTAATTTATTAGCAGTCTGTTGGTCAGTCAATGTTGAAAATTATGAAAATTCGAAATTTTTCACTAAATTTCTCTCTTATCGAAGCCGTATAAAAATTACTATTATTTTTTTAAACAAAATTAAGTAAATTTCAATACGTAAAATCTTTTGATATTGGGTACAGTGATTTGTCAAATTGTGCGCAGACGGCAGTACCGAGAGTGGAGACTTGCCTTGTATTCAGGCACAGGGCATTATCTACAGTTTCCTTAGTTTTCTGTCATTAAATCTGAACAATTTATGGACAAAGAGTTTTTATATTGAATTAATGAAACTTATTAGTTAATTTGTTATTTTATAAACAAATTTTATAAGCATTTATTCACATCAGGTATTAATAACGTAATAAATAATGTTTTTCCTGCGGAATCGACCACAAATTACTCGGAAATGTTACCTAGTTGTCGTTGTGGAATTTGCTAACAATTCCTTAGCAGTGGCTCATTGTTAACATACGAGGGCTGTTTGACAAGTCAGTGACTTTTTGAAGAAAAAATTTTTTTTCGGAAAATAAGCGTTTGTTTCTCAACATAATCTCCTTTTAGCTCGATACATTTAGTCCAGCGTTTTTTCAATTTTTGTATTCCTTCCAAATAATAGGTTTTTTCAAGGCCCTCAAAATAGGCGTTTGTTTCCGTGATTACCTCTTCATTTGACACAAATCTCGTACCACCCAGCCATTTCTTCAGGTTTGGAAACAGGAAATAGTCGCAGGGGGCTAAATCTTGAGAATATGCTGGATGAGGTAGCAGTTCGTAGTTCGTAAGTTAGAGGCAGACATTTTTGGGGACACATTTTTTTTATAAATTGTACATTCAAGTTTTCAAAAACGTAACAGAGAGGAAGTAGTGAGGACAAGGTAGAAGCTGGATCCACCCTAAAAACTCAGAAAATGTACAGAACGCCACCGGGAACAGACCCAAGAAAAGACCCAAATGAAGCTGGGGAGAAAGACAAGGGGAAAGATGAAGTTAAACATAGAGGGGCAACAGAAGAAAATTTACAGTTAGACGACATGCGTAAGATGATGATAGAAGTAATGGGGATGTATGAAGAAAAGCAGGAAAAACGGAGAGAGGAAATAAGGAAAGAAATCAGGCGGGAAATGGCCGAACTTAGAAAAGAAATGAGGAAATGGGAAGAAGTCAGGGAAAAGTTACAGAAAAGGATGCAGACGTTGGAGCAAAGACTAGAAAAACAGGAAATGCCTAATAAAAATCTAGAGGAGTTGGAAGGTAGGATAAAAAAAATAGAAAGCTCAAATCGGGAGTTTAGAGGTGGGGAGAGTGGGAATGAGGAGAAGGAAAGGCTGAGAAAAATAGAACAAAGAATAGAAAAGAAAGAGAGAGAATAAAGAAAGAGAAACATAGTGGTAAAGGGTCTAAAATTAGAAGGGAAGGAATTGAAGGAAGGAGTGGAAGATGTGATAAAAAGGATAGATGCTAAAGTAGGGATAGAAGAAATTTATATTTATAAAATTGATTATCCGCCTATGTATTAGAATTTCGTTCGACGCTAACAGAGTTTTTTACAAATTGTTAAACTGGAAAAATTCTTTAAGTGGCCAATGATTGTACCCATCACCCTATGTGAAATGAAAAGGAACATTTTTTCCGAATTAAATTAATTTATTGGTTAAAAACGTAGTAGTCAAAGTAAGGAAAGGGTATTTACTATTTACTATGCACTACAATACAATATAAAATATTATAATACTATATAATAGATTATACGATTTTAGCTCATATAACTAACAAGATTTTTTAAACAATAACTCGTTGAATTTTAAAAGAATGAAAAGTTTGTAATCTGAAATTCTGCAGCTGAGAGAAAATCGTATCATTTTTATACGACAAGAATACACGGATGTCTCGTGATAAATTCTTTGTTCTTTTGCAGTGCAATGTCATTTTACACTTCTTGCCTTATCATAGCTTGCAATCCGTTATGAGTTCCATTAAAAAGTATTAGAGCGACGTTCCATTGCTATTATCATTACCATGAGCATTATCTAGATTAATACATTTTTATTATTGAAAAAACTCTGATAGAAAATCTAAAAAAGAGGAAAACCATGAGCAATTCATTCGTAGATTAAAAGCCATATAATTTGCCGACTTGATTTGCTTAAAGCTTATTTATATATGCTAACAATCTGCATTTTGATATCAAAACATATACAAAATGAGATGTAAAAGTATTAAAGACGTGCTTTGAAAGGTAACGTAGAAATGAAATTAGCATTAAATCAAGAAAATATTGGTCTGAATACGAACCATACAATATTTTCTTGATCCGAGAAAATTTTCCTTGGAACATTTTCTTGAGACAAGAACAATTTTCTTGTATTAAGAAAATATTTTATCGTTCATATTGAGACTCATATTCTCTTGATTCAATATCAATAATTTCATTTCCATGTAGATAAATGTTCACTGCACGGGTAGTGATGAAAGAAATCATTAACTGCCGATTTATCAAAGATATCTCTAATCATTCACATATAATATACATAATCGCAGCTTTTAGCAAATATTTTTATTCTTATTATTTTACATAATTCTTTCAAAATTTTATTTACTTTTTAGTCAAGATGGTTGGTACAGCGAAGGCTATTACGATTATCATGGAACGAGAAACGACGAGTCGAGGATTTACAGCGATACGGAGTATTATCCAAGCACAACTACAAGCTCGTCCTCAAGAAGAAAAGGTAGTGTAAAATATAATGCTTTCAAAGATATTACTTTTTAAATGCTAAAACAACCTTTTCTTTAAATATTAAAGAACATAAGAAAATAAATATCTCAGTAAATCAAAACTAACAAACCATTACTAATGGCAAATGATTACAGAGTATTGTTTTTTCCTTTCTCAGTAAACAATTGTCATAGATGAGAAAGAAGTAGGAATTAACTTCCAAAGCTTCTTGTACTCCTCATATTATATAAGTAATTTGAAAGTAAAAAAGCTGGTGCGAAATAAACTTTAAAATTGTATTTTGAATTGAGAAAAATTATTTTTAAAAAACATAAAAATTCTTTCATCAGATGTATATGTAACTTTCTTAAGAAATTAAACTGCTCAGAAAAAAAAGACAGGAAGAAAATTCCAAGTAGATTGAAGTTTGAAACTGTTTTATAATTTATTTTAATTCTTTTTGAAAATGAAATTATATTATTCCATTCCATTATATCAATATTAAATGTTATAGGTCCTTATAGAAGACCGTCTTTGGAAAGGCAAACGACTTTGTACGATGATCATTCCTATTATGATAGCTACGTTGGTGATGGAAGAGTTCAAAAAATGAGTGCCACTTATCCCGAATGTCAAACGGACATGGGATATAATAGATGCTACGATAATATTACGGGATATGTGTTCCAAAATGAAAGGTAAGTTTATAAATCATTTTGTACAAAAAACAAATTTTGATTTCCCAACAATCTTAAATATTATTATTTTTTAAATAATGAAATGATTGCACGTTTCTTTAATACAAGATGCAAACTTTAATGTAAGCTGAATACGCTTGATTTAAAAATCGTGCAATTTTAGTTGTGCCTTTTCGAGAAGCTTGAGGAAGAAATGTTGTTAATTCCTAATAGCGTCAAACTCATCCATTGAAAAGTACATATAATTTATTATAATGTAAAAAAGTTTTTCAATAAAAATTGTATGTTAACATGCAATACATGTAAAATTGTTGAAGGAATGAGATGAATATTGTTTTATATTATATTGACGCATAACATTTTTTCAGGTATGGACAAGATGATGAAGACAGACAATGGGATAGCGGAGGAAAATGGCTCTCAGGATCCAACACATATTACGAAAATAAGAGAAATAGAAAAACGCTTCCACAGAGGCCTGCTTCTAGTATTGGTATTCACAGGCCTGATTACAGACACACTGTTACCAGACAGCGTAGCTACGAGTCCGAAGAACTCGATTATAGGTACTAATACTTCAGAATAGCAAAAAAATTATTTCATTGACTGTACATTTAAGAAATTATATGACTAAGATCTACGCGAAATTTACAAGTCTTCAAAATTCTGTGTCGATTAAATACAAATGTTTCAAATTTTAATGTAAAAAAAAAAAGAATTTTAAACTATAAATCTTCAAAATTGAAGAATTTCAAACTTTAAAGTGCAAATAATATGAAGACTATGCGTTCGAAGCTTTGTCATTTAAAACTGGAAGCCTCCGCAATAAATAGAGAAGAGTTGCGTGATGAAATGTTGAAAATTCAATAGTTTACTTTTAGAACGGACGCGTCCGATCTAAAGAAATAAAACGTATATGCTTATAAAACACTTTGAATTATTTTTCCACATTTTAATCAGTAAAATGGTCTTTCACAACATTTTAGAAGGTTGAGCACAGACAGAAACCAAAACTTGACGAGCATTTGTAAATGTCGGTAACAGGAATCTATATTCTCAGTCGAACCAGAATTTTCATCCCTTTCATTTTACACAGTAAAGAACTTAAGGAACAAAAGAATCTAATAAATAATCTTTTTCATTTCAACAGCCAAAGTGCCCGCCAGCGAAAAATGTTACAGCGTTCCTTTTCACGACAGGAAGGAACTGGTAAAAAACTACCTCAAACCCCTTCAAAGCCGAGTAGCGTAATTCTCGGTCGCAAACCTGCCTCTCTTCCCGCGACCCCCGGAAGGCAGCTGCCACGAACGAGAACTCATTCAGAGGAAAGTTACTACAAGTCCGAGTACAACGAGGATTACAATCACGCTTACCGAAGTGAAGACAACCTTCAACAGGACACCTTCACTGAGAGCGTTTATCCCGAACAGATCTACAATCAATCGCATATCACTGGATCAGTGCCAGATAATCAGTACGTACGTGATCATTTTGCACCTCAGATGACGGATCAGCATGGCCAAAGCTACGTGGATCCTCCGACGAAGGATCTCTACATCCAAGGACAACCATACGCACAGAACTCGTACGAGGATGCTTATCAGCCCTTCGTAGAAACGAATTCACAAATTTATCAGGAGCCTTATCAAAAGACAACATATCCAACAATTAGTGCATCTAACGATCAGTTCGAAAAAACACAAGATATTGTCACTGATAACTACCAGTCCATGGACTATGACCAAGGCAATATTGAACAATTATCAACTCAACAAAATCTAGCTAGTCAAAATCTAAAATCGCAATCACAGCTAGCTTCGCAATTGCATCTAAATCAATCACATCTAACTCAACCTTATCCATCAACTCAACCACAAGTAACAACCCAGTATCAACAAGACTATAAATTAGAATCTTTTACAGATATATATACAGATTACACTATCCCCGTTTCGACAAGTGTCTATGATCAGAATAACGTCTTAAATTATGATCCTTATAAGCAAAATTTATACGATAATAAATACGATATTGTCACCTCTGACCGCTACCAGGAGACTTATCCGGAATCCTACGACCAACCTGTTGTTTCGGCTCCCGAAGAAGTTTACAGTGAATCGTATGGTACTCAGGAGACTTATCAAGAGTCCTACGAAAAAACGGATTATCAAGACTACATACCTTACAGCAAAGAAGAAGACACAACTGACTATAAAAATGATTATCAGAGTCAGTATCAAAATCAAGAGCAGTACCAAAACCAGGATCAGTATCAAAACAAGGATCAGTACCAAATTCAAGATCAGTACCAAAGTCAGGATCAGTATCAAGATCAAGATCGTTATCCGTACCAAGAGCAGTGTGATAAGTCCTATCAAGATTCATACCAGGGATCGTTCGAGGAATACAACAAAGATCTAGCCAGCAGAGAGAGGAGGAAAAGCGAAGTGCCTGAATTATCTGTCACTACGCCCAGAGGTCAGACAAAAACTAATGGTTATCCTTCCAATGAGTCTGAATATTTTTACCCCTGTCAAGAAAAACCGGAAATTTCTCTATCCGGAGCAGCGAGACGGAAGAAACTTGGAAAACGTGATACTAGTCCTTTGTTCCAACAGAATACTGATTCTTTAGAATCGAGGGATGATGAACTTAAAGACTCTTTCGAAACTGCTGTCAGTTCTGTAAGTAGTGGTCAACCGAGGAAAGCTCATTCTGAGTACTCAACTGCTGGCGAAACAAGCCCTGCTCCAACTACTTTAGTCGAGTCTCCACCAAGCTGTACTCAAGTTTCGAGTGTGATGAACCATGTTACTAATCATATTAGCACCATTACTTCCTCAGCATCGGTTCATCCTTCTATCAGCACAAACGGAAAACGTCTTTCTAGAACTGATACGTATCAAGAGGATATAATCGAGAATGTGTATCCTGAAGTTATTCAGAATGATCCTCAGAGAAAGGATTTGCAGATGTCTCAGCAGAGTCAGATATCTCATCAGAGCCAACTTAGCCAGCATTCATCTCAACAGTCTCAGAAGCCGAAACTTACGAGGGGAGAGTCATATATTTCTGATAATTACTCTGAGGATGGGTATACGGATAGAAGGGATTCTTATGCACAACAAAGGAAGGAATCATATTCTTCGACTACCCAAGAAGCTTTTAAACCCCCTCTTCAAAGGACTGATTCTTACCAAAGCAGAGAACTTAGTGGTGGTAGAACTGGTAGTTATGGGCAGAATTTCATGACTCCTCAGCCAGTCTCGAGGGCTGAGAGCTACAAGAGAGGATATTTTAAGGATCAGGACTCAATAGATAAGCCAGAAATCTCGTTAAGTAATGCTGTTAATGGAGACTATAAAATGAGGGATGAGACTCTTGAAAGGTGCGTTTTTTAGTTAAATCTTAGTTCTATTTCTAATTGATTAAAAAATCTAACAAGTCATCGCTCTTAAGAAAAAAAAAACACTGTTCAACTAAATTTAATCTATATATCCATGTAGTATGACGTCTCGTTTCTTTAGTATTTTTTCGTGCTAAATTCAGAATTTGACCTCTATTCTTTGCCAAAACGTCACGTTTTTGAGATTTTTAGTCAACTTTTTTTTAAAGATCATAAATCGCACGTCACAACATTTTTTATTCTCAGCTAAATATTACCACTTGAGTAATCAAATCGAGGTAATTTTCTTCATTTTTGAGGAGCATGGACTGTCACGTAACCAAATCTTTTAAACGAACTTACTTATAAATTAATACCTTATATATATGTTACAGTCATATTTAACGTATATGTACTTAGAAAACATAAATAATTCATTTTTAATATTTTTCTTTTTCTTTTGTGTAAATAATTTCCGAGTTCAAGCCTTTTCAGGAAAATCCGATCATTTAAAGCGAATTTACAGACTATATATTCCATACAAGTCGCCAGTCTATTATTTGTAATAATTAGATTATCAATAACAATAATTGTTTATTGTTGATTTATTTGATGGAAAATGATTCTACATACGTGTAAAATACTTTCTCTCATAAAATATCAACTGTGCAATTTTTTTTTTAACTTTTCAGTAAGAAAGAGCCAGTAATATGTGTTCCGTTTATAAAATTTGTTATTAACATTTAAAATGTTCAATTGGGCTATTTCACTCAAAGACAGATTTTTTATTTTTCACTAAACCTCAGTATCATAGTCTGAAAATTAAATGATTATTTGAATAATTGAACATTTTAATTGTTGATAACAAATTTTTTTAACAAAACGCCTATTTCGTGCTTTTTCTTACTGATTTTTTTACCAGAAAATACTTCGCGAAAGTTTATATACAAATAAAGAGTAAACATTTATATATTCAGTGAATTGAAGAATAAAAAATTTTATGAAAAATGTCAGACCGAATAATTTAAACGAATATCAGTAGCGGTGGGGTAATTTAGTTCATAAAAAGACTTCATGTACGAGTTAAATAAATAATTAATTTTATTTATTGCAACAAGTAGTGGACGAATGATATTTCGAATTGCATAAGATTTTTAGTTTTTTTCATTTACAACTATTTGTATTGCATTTTTCTGTACAATAGCATCTAACGTAACCTTGACCTCCGAAGAGAGATTCTTTATTATTTGTAGTACGCAAAGATATAGGTTCGGTAGGCACTTCACTAATATCTAAAAAAATTTCTTTACGTACATCGATTTGATTTCTGGAAAATAATGTATTTATAATTCCTCGATTGCATCAACTTTATAATACCCTTATTTTGTTTCTTCCATTACTACTAAAAATTGTATTTCTGAAATCTCCTTTACTTCGATCAACGTCTGTAAATTCGCTCTAAATGATCGGATTTTCCTGAAAAGGCTTGAATTCGGAAATTATTTACACAAAAGAACAATAAAAATATTAAAAATAGATTATTTATGTTTTCTTAGTACATCCACGTTAAATATGATACATATCGAGTTTATTATTTTATTTATTTTAGAGAAAAAAACTTGCGTTGAATAAATAATTATATTGAAACAAAAATTGATAAATATACTCCATAAGTTTTCTTAACAATTTAATGCTGATCATTCTAAGAAAAAACTTGAAAATCCGTTCACAATTGCGACCTGTAGACTATTTTGAATTGTAAATTCTCGAGCCAGCCCACTGTGCACCGGGAAAATTAAACCCCGAAGGTTTTATTTTCACTCCGGACTTTGCCTGACCCTATCGGTCACTTCGCGATTTGACCAGGCAGAGTCCGAAGTGAAAGTGTTACTTCGGACTTTGCCTAACACCGCTCCGTCAAATCGCGGAGGGACCAGGCAGACTGCGGTGTGACGGCACATCGGACTTTGCCTGTAACATAAATAAACTTTCAGAGCTATGTGCATTCTCTTGAATTCACTTGAATACTCATGTAAAGATATTCCAGCGAGTTCAACAGAAACTGTCCAATTGTCAACTTTACAGAAAAAGTTGGTTCTCTCTGTCATGTGTCTCGTGAGTTATCATTGCTGGAACTTAAAACCTCTTTTAGATTTTTTCTACATTAAAAAAACGGAGAAAATTACCTCTAATCGATTAATAATATATTGACGCTCACTAGCCTTAGTTGTATGTACATTTTTAGTCAATATATTTTTCAAGATAAAAATTCAAAATCGGATATGATTTCGAGGTCCCCTATTTGAGTTTTGTCTTTTTTTATTGATTTTTTGTTGTTCTTATTTTCTCAATGTCTTGAAAATGCATGTAATGAATTTTTCAAATGTATAAAATTATCCACTTTTATAGTATTATCATCGTAAATAATTTAATGGAAATGTTGAAACCCATTTTCAAGGAAAATAATCATTTTTGCTTATTTTTTTTCCAAATTTTTTGTATAGCAAGTAAATCTGAATTTATTTATTGTATTTGGTAATTCGCACATCTTATATCCAATTCTTGTGGCAAAATGTAAAACAAGTAAGATAAAATTATTATTTTCCACAAAAATGAGTTACAATTTTTTAATTAAATGATGTACCATGATGGTAATGTAAAAAAGAATAATTCTATATGTTACAGAAATGTATAACATGCATTTTTAATACGTTGACAAAATAAAAACAACGAAAAATCAATCAAAAATACAAAACTCAAATATGGGACCTCTAAATAATCCAAATCATATCCGATTTTGAATCTCTTTTTGCGAAAAATTTGGAGAATAAAAAAGTACAACTGAGGCTAGTGTACGTATTCAGATTCTACAATCATTTTTTGCATTATAAAATAATTCATAGTTTTTTGCGATTCTCTCGAGAACCACTTAGATTATCGACTAAATATGATGCTCGTTTGACTTAGCATTAAAAAATGCTTTAACATTATGTATCGCTTTTCGCCAAAGAAATTCCTACATTCATTCATAGCGCGATATGTTATCTTTAGAAAGAATGTTGACTAAAAAAATCTGCAATTTTGGGTTCGGTTTTTTGGAGGAAAGCTTTCTGTCGGATTTTTTTGATCTAATGAAACTATTTTCCTCTTACAGAGTTTTTACGAATTTTCCCTGAATTTTAAATTTTATATGGTGAAAAAAGTTGAAAAAAGTATCATGTTCTTTTTAACATTTAATAAGCATCATGAACCTTTGAATATTTTTAACCATAAATAGGTATGAGCGAGGAGAAGAAGCCTTGTCAAGAGCCACTCGGGAAAATTCGTTGGTGGAACCTTACAAAGGAACTCCACCTTCTGGTAGTCCAAGAGGTAAGGGTATATCTTTGAATTATTATGAACGTAAGAACATTTGAATTAGTTACAAAAATATTTTATGACGAATTATGCAAATTAATGTTTTCTTTTGTCTTTGTAGGTAGTATAACCAAACAAGCCTCTTTGGATGAGAGTGTTCAAATGGACACTCCTCCAAGGAGTCCTCCTGAACCTCTACCCGATGAAAAACTTCTGGAAATGGTGGGACCAGCTCCAATTCCTACACAACTCAAGGAAAGACCTGAAATGACTGCGAAACAAAGGTGGATCTGGGCCTACAATAAAATCATCCTGCAGCTAAACGTGAGTACTTTTTCAATTATTTTATGTAGCCAAATAATCAATCGAACCGGTCTCGAACTTTTTTGTTGTCAGGGCAAAATTTATTTTGGTACCTGTTAGTTTTAAAACAGGTCCCTAAAAATGTTTCCATAAGCAATTTATATACAAATGTTACTATGCTAAAAATTTGGTGTTTTTTTAAAACCAGCTATAAATAGAATTCTCTCACCTAATTTGGAAACATACGATACTAATCGATATAGAGCTAGTCGTATAAATTAAAATAAATTCAGTCAAATGAGAGCTGGAAGTCAAGAAACTATGCGACCTTCTCAAAAATGTGGTAGCCGATGAAAACGACCCGCATTTTTTTCAGACCTTCGTAGATAACATTATGGATAATAACCTTCACAATCCAGTGATACTAATTACATTCTATCTACTCACAGACTCAAGGAGAATCTAAGGTGACAATATGTAAAATTTTGAAAAATTAGGTCAGAGTGTCAAATGCAGATCGTTGACTTTGACTCATAGTTTTATTTTCAATTTAGGCTCTTAAAAAAAAATATAATTTCTTCTAATCAATAAAATCTGGTAAATATTTCTCGGCACAATTAAATGAAATATAAGATTTAAAAAATCATTTTTATTGAAATACTTACCGCGCGATTCTCATTATAAAATACTTTCTCGGTTCATCGTCTATAAAATATTTTAATTTAGGTCGGCATGCTGACAATGTATGAAAGTTTAATGCTGTTCAAACGAATTTTCGTGAAGTAAAATATTTCTCAAATAATAAAACGCGTATACTATTTGAAACATTAATTAAGCTTTGAAGAAAAATGACTGAACACCAATATACAGATGATGAATTTTAGAGCAAAATTATGATAATATTTAATCATGTAGAACTGGATATTTTGAAAACAGCTGACCCTTTAAATCAACCTACATTGAAAAGTACGATCGGATTTAAATCAATGTTGTATTATTGTCAGTCGAACTGAAATATTTATATAAAAATTTATGTAAAAGTAAAATCTATTTCTAGGAGATTATAAAACAGGGGAAATTATATTTAAGAAAGATTTATTATGAGAGAAGTTTTAGGCTCCGGAAGCTACAATCATGGTTCCTTAAAGCAACCAATCCCGACGCAACTGGAACGTGTACGTCATCCACTTCTGCTCTTTCTGTCCTCGAAGGTAAGCAAGAGCGGGAAATTTATGCGAGACAACATCGTTCAACACTGCTCCTTGAAGTCAGGTCTCTAGCCGCGGACGACCTTACGCGGCAGAGGTGACAGTTGGAGATAAAGGTTTCACCTCTGGATACTTTTTCAGAGCTACCAATCTTTGTAGAATGTTATGAGAAACAGTGTTGACGGACCAGTGAAGTGATCCCAGAAGAACAGCCTTTTGCATCCGGTTCGCGGTGGAATATGCCTGACGCTGGCAAGCCGGAATCTTGATGAGTTGGCTAAGAAATAAAGCTTTTGCGCAAAAAGGATACCTGATACAGTGAGGCGTTTTATGAGCATATTCCGGGTGCATATTGACTCAACGTTCATGTAACCTCTGCATGAATCCTCTTCTCGCCGGTGAGCTTCTTTGCCAACAGGTAATGATGTCCCTCTTGAGTTGGTCCGACCACTTAAATCGATGTTCTCGCGTTAGTCCGGGGCCACTGCCTAGTCGTCGCCTCGGTTTGGTCCTATTGCCACTCCCAACTGAACCATGGCCTCCATCCGACAGAGGCCTATTCTGTGTGGCACTGCGCGATAATGGTGACGTAACCGCATAATTCGTTGCGTTGGGTCAATAAATGAGGGCCTACCCACTTACTTTTTTACAATCGCAGGCCTGCTTTCCCCTCGATAAAATAAAGTTTTATTTTTATATCACTTTCTAATTTCAATGTCTATTGTCGTATTTAACTCTAGTACGATAATAACTATATCACTGAATAAGATAAATTTCCATAACTTAATCTGTTTGTTCATTCCAGTTTCTTGATTTCAACTGTCTAACTAAAACGTTCCGTATCTACTAACCACGTAAACTTCCACTAGACTGAAGATGCACTTGCACGTTGTGTTTCTACTCAGCGCTCGTAGCTTTATTGTAAACACGAAAAGTACTGACTCATAAATTTCGTAGAGGTTTCATTCAGGCAATAAAATTACAAACACCGCTTTTAACATTTCAGAGTTCGAGACTGGACTGCAGTTTATCTGAGAATACAAAAGGCAACAGTAGAATTTTCTGCATTATAATTGTACTAGCTTTGATTTGTTCACTCTTAAACTGCCAGAGAAAATTCAACACTAAGTTGAAAGTCACACGGAGAAAGAAAAGATCAAAGTTTTTGAATTTATTTAAATGTAGCTAAGTTTGAGGCAGGGCCTAAAATATAACAATTTAAAAACTTCATACTTTGCTGCCCAACAAATTATAATAATTAATTAATCAATAATGAATTAATCAATAATTTAATTATTATAGTAAATTCAGAGTAAATCAGATGTGAAAAAGTCATTCCATTTTATTTTACTGAAGTTGGTTTCAGCCAATTTTTTTTATTCATTTTGATACTAAAATATATTAATTATAAATGTTTTTGGAGTTTATTTGTCACGTCAATTCATCAAATTACTTTTTTTTATGTCGAAATTTGATTTTTAAAGTGCAACGTGCGGAACAATATCACATTTATATGCATTATAGAAATTAAGAAGAACCAAATTCTGCCATTTAAAATGGAATTGAATGACATAAGGCAAATTCGGGGTTGAGTCACGCCAACCTTCGGCAAGTCGCATTGCGTCAAGTCACATTGCGGCAAGTCACATTGCAGCAAGTCACATTTGTGACATATCAAATTTTCAGCAAGTCACATTGCGGCATCTCTCATTCGGAAAAATTTGAAATTCAGACAAAATTGGCAAAAGAGCGGGAAGACACCCCTGTTACAAAAATAATTCATTTCACAGTTCTACCCGTTTCCAACGTCCCGTGGGGATGGGAAGATAACGCTGTGATTGGTTACAGAAATAATTTAAGTCTCCAATTACATTTTGCTAATTTTTTGTGGACTACACATTTTTCCGAATGAGAGATGCCGCAATGTGACTTGCCGCAAATCTGACTTACCGCAGTGACTTGCCGGGGGTTGCATGATCTTGACCCGCATATTCGACAGTCTTTAAAATATGATATAATATGAGGCAAAGTAACTTTCAAATGAAATATTGGGCGAAAATTGTATTTCAATAATAACGGAGATGAATATATTCTAGGGAGATAAATGAAAATATTTATTTGTAGTTGTCCAAATATTTCAAAATTCTAATTTCTCGCAGTCGAATCACAAAAACGAATCTCACCTTAGTTGATACCTCGTTTAACAAAACCTCAAAATAGCAACATTTTGACCCGTTTCGAAAATTGCTATTACAGTAGAAAAAAGCTCGGGACCAACGCGAAATTTTCGTAGTGACTGAATGAAGAACTTCTATGAATTGCTTTTCAAGAGCCTTGAAATAATTCAAAATAATTGTATAGTATACTAAGGACATCCCAGTAAATGGAATAGATGATTAATGCTTCTATATAAAAATATTCTTCGCATATACCCTTAAATCACCCTAAACGAACAGAGAAATCAAGATCAAGAAAAATCACTATCTGTGTGTCTTTGGTCAGATAGCTAGTACTTTTTTGCATTTTGTTTTCGCGAAAGTTTTTTTTTCAACAATACATTTTCTATTAATTAATGTTCGATTTAGAACTGCAAACTTTCGAATCAGAACGTTACAAAGTGTGGCGAGCTGCAAACAGTTTCACGCCTTGGTTTGAGGATAAAAAATATAAAAATTTAATAAAAGTTTTCCTTTCATAATAATAATAATAATCGTATTTAAAATAATAATATTAGACAATAATTTAGAGTAATTCATGCATTCAATGCATTTATATTTTAAAATGTTCCAGCTTTTGGCAATATGCTACATTGCAATCGCAGCTGTTGTGTCCTTAACGGCGCGGATGTAATTACACCACGACTGAGAGTAATTCCTCTTTTGAAAACGTGCAAGGAGCTTTCCTGAAAAATGGTATAGACGCAGATGAAAAAAATTCGACAATCGTAATGTGGAGAAGATAAAGAATTTTACAAAAAGTTTTTGAAGCAGAAATGCATTACCATGCCAAAAGTTACAGAAAAAGAAACTTTTATTCTCGGAGTTAGAAATGCCGAAGTTTTAAAAGTTGTGAATTTAGTTTATATGAATAGAAAAATCGAAGAAGGTACACTATCAATTTTTGTAGCGTAGAATTTCAATTTGTTTCAAATTCTAGATTAATATGAGATTTCATTTCTTCGATGGGATGGCATGCATGTTCTATGACTACAATGTATCAAAACTGAAAGCGATGCACTGCCACTTTTCTAAAATGTTTTTAAATGTGTTTAATATTGTAATCTTGTATTATAAGTTAATACAGCTACGTCGAAGACAAATTTTTCGACTATATCATGTTGCATTTTAATCGAAATTCTTTTTCTAAGGCATTCTAATAAGTATTATCTCTATGAGAATATTATATTCGCAATCAAAGATTCTATATTAGACAAAAGTGTAAGTGCCAAATTTCGGAAATGCGTTTTATAGGCTGAAACTGATTATTTTGACCCAATGCATGCCTCTATACAAGATTATGATCCAATTCGATTAAGAAGTGGGCCAAAATCCATGTTTAGTATTTTTTTTAATAATTAAAAAAAAATTGTTTTGCTTAAAAAATAAAAAGTTATGCAACTCTTCATTTGTGAATATTTTCGTTTTTGTGGACGCACCGCTTCCTTTAGGATGTTCCTTTCTTAGTTAGAAAGTAATTTCTTGTTTTCTTTTTAGATTAAAAAATGAAAAAGTTATGTAACTTTTTCTGTGTCGGGACCGGCGTTTCTTGGGCCGCGCCGTACCTTTGACGAGAGCTTTTCGGGGTCATCCATAAATCACGTGATTTTAAAAGGGGTGAGGGGTCTGAAAACATATCAAGAACAATCACATGGGTGGGCAGGGGGTTCTTTAAGCCGATCACTTGATGTTTTTAATTATACATTTATGTGCAACAAATATTTTTAAAAACACAATTTCCAGCTATTTAATCTTCTTATGTAACAAATTACATAAAATGGAAAATTAGAGAAAAACATGCTTCCAAATATCATTGGATTCTGCTCATTTATAGGCCAATATGTACCAATTATTAAAATCTTACCTTAAACTTGAAATTAGTCAAATACACGATATGTTTATTTAAAACATGTTTAGGATTTTGTTTTGTAATTTATTGAATTTAATTTAATTAATTAATTTAATGATTTCAAAAGAAAAATTTGGAAAAAAGTTATTGATACTTTTTAACTATGTTCTTATTTATCTCCATTACACCATAAAAGTGTATTGTTGAAAAAAAAATTCAATGAAATAAATGTCATATTTTCGCAAAAAATATCAAACACAACGCTAGATAAAAGTGTGAAGAAACATATTTCCATAACTTTTTAGAGAAACAATGTTGTTTCTTCGACTTTGTTCTTATCTGGTGTCATCTTGGCAAAAAACTTGAATTTTCGTTCTTCAGACAATAAAAATTCTCTTGAAGTGAATTGACTTCGAATATTTTCAGAACAACCGCCGCCATTTTGTCAATTTTAATGTTTTTAAAAAAATTTTCAAAGAATTTCGAAAACTTCTTTTTTCAAGTAATATATTTCTTGAAATCCTTTGAATTCCATGGACATCCTAAAGAGTCTCTTGGAAATCCTCTGAAACAGCAAGGCTCTTTGGAAATCATTCGAAATTCTTTGAGATTACTTGAAATCTTCTGAATTATTACGATATTTTTTTGAAATCTAGGAAATCTCTTTAAAATTCATTGAAATATTTTAAATCCGTTGCAGTATTTCCGAATCTTTTGAAATTTATTTATATATTTTAGAAGCCATTCAAATTTCTCAGAATTCCTTAAAATCATTTACATTATTCGGAAATCTTTTGAAATTCCGTTAAATCTTTTGAAATCTTACGAAATCCTCTAAAGTTCGTGGAAATAGTTTTGAATCTTTTTAAATCCTGTGAAATCATTGAAGGCTCTTGAAATATTTTAAAATTCATTAAAAGCTTCTAATATCATTTAAAATCTTTGGAAATCTTTTGAAATCTCATAAAATCCCTTTTAATGTCTTGAAATCTTCGAAATCCCATTATATCCCTTGACATTCTTAAAAATTCGCGAAAATACTTTGATATCTCTTGAGTTAAAATCCCGCGATATCTTTTGAAATGAATCGAATTTTCTTCAAATCTTTTGAAATCCCTTAAAATTCCTTAAAATCTTTTTTAATGCACGGAAATCGTTCTCAATTAAATAAAATCCTTTACAATCGCTAACTCGAGTGACTCAAGACTCAAGTGTCCGACTTATACGGCTGTATAAGAAGTAAATAAAAATAAATCGAAAATACATTTTCCAAAAATCAGTTAAAGTTTTAGTTCACGAGTTATAAATTATTTAAGATGGACCAATCAGGAGCGCGGTATAAAAAGTCGTGTATGCGTGAGTGGGAGTCCAACGTAGTGTAGTGGCCGCTGTTCTCCCGTCGCTAACCCCACCTCGGCGCTCGCTTCAATAGCAGTGCGTTGGACTCCCGCTCACGTATACACGTCTGTTTATACCGCGCTCTGGGACACCCTTTATAACATAAAATATATATAATATAAATAATGTAATAAAATACAATAATTCGTTTCGAATCCTAGATTCTTCTTCAATCGGTCTGAAATGAAAGAGCGCGCTTTTAGTGGCCGTCCACATATCACGTGAACAATTTTTTATCACTCTGCCTCCCCCCCTTGTAAATAAACGTGGACTTTTTGCACCCCCCCCCCTCCTGACTTCTCTTTGTATACGTAGACTTATTCCATATTTCATGAAAATTTTTATGTTCGTGGTATTCAAAAGAAAGAAAGACAAAAAGAGCTGTAAATTAGTTGAAAATTTGGTTTTTCTTGAAAACAAAAGCTTAATTAGGAAAGCAATGAAGTCCCAACAAAAAGTAGTGCAAATTTCCTATTTTCTCATGCTTTTTCTTAAAAGAAATCCTCAAGTACAGGAGAAAATACGTCCACGTGGATTTTGTCTAGAACCCCAGGAACCCCTCGTGAACAATCGTGGATTTTGATACCGCCCACCCCCTTCACCCATAACTGTTTACGTGGAATATGGCTGGCCCCTTATATAGAACCGAATGTCTCTAATGTGGTATTAATTAATGGATAATTGAAAATATGTTAGGAAAGTTTAATGGATGTGTGTAATAATGTTAAATTTTCATGATTTTAAAACAATTTTCCCCATAAGGATGATAAATATGACATTTATAAATGTTATGTCTTAAATTATCTTAATTTTTTCCTGTAAGTAGTAACCTACTTTCTGTTCGAACTTGCAAACCCTTCCCTTCATGAAATCCTGGCTTCGCCACTGGTTCTAGGAATATCGTAAACTGGAGGTTCTTATATTGGCAGTTGAGTGTACTTTGAAATGCCTTAAAATCCCTTGAAATTCTTTAAAATCACTGAAAATCTGTCAAATCATTTAAAATCCCATAAATTTGGTTTGAAATCTCTTTGATATTGAAAATAGTTGATATATTGTTGATATATTGAGTAAAAAATATACAATCTCACATAAGAAGGAGGAAGGGGTCTAGGATTTAAGAAAATCGTTCTTATGTAATTAATGAATGGTCCCTTACGGAATCCGTGTATTGAGAATGGTGATTCTTCAGTTTGCGATATCTTTTAAAGCTATTTCTGTTACATAATAGATACGTTTAATAAAAGTTTATATAAGATAATACCTCAGTATACAAAGCTATATATTTTTTCACACTATACTGTATAATAAAAATTCATATTGAGACTCTGCAGTTGAAGATATATACAATTTTCTTATAGCTTAACATTTTTGTGAATGTCACATAAAAAACGTCACGTAATAATGGTCGGGAGGTAGGGGGTTCAGCAATAACATGACGGTCAGTCACGAATGGGGTGTCGAAAATTAGCGAAAATCCGATCACGTGATTTATGGATGGCCCCTGCTCGAAGGTGATTGCTTCTTTCATAATCTTTCTTTCATAGTTCGATAGAGTTAAGTAATAGCCTGAAATAACGTTTTGAAGAATTTGATGTGTCTCCTGTAAGATTTAAGTTTTGACACTAACATCCCCGTATGTCCCGGGATGCTTCAAGTATATACACAATTTTGAATTCACAGTGTTATTGCAGTTTTGAAAAGAAATATGAATTTGAAGTTTCTATGCAATATCTTTTTATAAAATTAACATTTTGCTTTCAATTTAGACTTACTAGACGCATAATTTTATCATGTTACGTGTTATTAACTGGAAATAAATTTTATATTACTATTATAAAAATTAAGGTACTTTAGAAACAGCTCAAAAACAGGCTTGTAGATCATTTCTGCCGCTAGTGTATTATCTGATTTTTTGCGAAGCACGATCTGAAAACTTCGCGAATTTTGATCCATAATTACGCCGATTGACGGCATGAAGAAGCAAATTGAAGTTTTTTTGAGATTTAAAGAAATGGTAAACTAGTTACCTATGAATATTAACACTGTAATGAGTATGAGTCTCGATTAAAGGTATAAATGGTCGATTTTATTGAAGAGTAATCATTCTGTTCTCTACAGCCGGACAGTAGTGATAGTCTCTATATGGTCAGGCTCTGAGTATTGCGGGAAGTAATAGTATGTATATCGCAACCACAGTAGTAATGAGGTTTTCTGCCGGACAAAACAGGGTCTGTCACTACTTCACGTTCACTTTCGCGCATTGACGGGAGAAACGAGCATACACGCTCAAGCCTCTATGAAAACACGGGAGTGCTGTGTTTCATTTCATCGAACCTTCATTTCACTCTGAAGTTTGGTATGTCATGAAAACTCTGCACTTTAACGCTAGCAAGCTACTGGCCTCTTTACAGAAAGGAAAAAGTGAGAGGTTGGTTTTTGGTTGACTTTTTCTCTTTTTCTCCCTCTTTTTTCATTTGGTTATTCTT